>JAWPHD010002040.1:0-278736 GCA_037043455.1 Cyrtodaria siliqua | reverse complement strand
AAAGCTATATAAAATAACACAAAATGCAATGAAAAGTAATAGTCATACAATTAACATTGATCAAAATCAATAGAAAGTATACAATAAAAAGGTTATTGAATTTGTAATGGCTAAATATTACAATTGGAACTCGTTGTTTTGGCGCAGGGACGACTCGCAAGCTCGTCGTCCTTTGCCAAAAGCACTCGTTCCAAGTAATATTTAGCCATACAAATGCAATAACCTATTAATACAATTTTAAGTTTCAACATTTCTTAGTTATCCTACCATAGGATAGTAATATGGCAAAACAATGTTCGTTATGCTATTCTTGGACTGAACAAATGCATGTATTTAGAAAAACCTATGTTACTGAGTTCCCGAGTTTTTAAAAAATCAAGATGCCGTAATATCCCTTAAGGTTAGGTGAAAATAATAATAATAATAATAATAAGAATAATTAATAATAATATATAAAAATGAGAAGAAAATCTCTCAGAAAAGCTATTCCTATCACAGTTGCTCCTCCGCCTGACCCTGACGAGTGGAAAACAAACTGACTGTAATTTCGTTAAAAAGAACGCCATCCTTTTTTAAGAAGTTTCCCAGTAAATATATTTATGATTTTATTTTTTTTAATTTTGATTTTTTTTCAATATATAAAATATCTCCGACATCCTGCTAGTAAACAACAAAAATAGTATCCTATAGTGTTGATTATCCACCTATTGACTGTTAATATCCAGTACTGAATGCGTGGAATAAAAAAATAAATTAAATCTAATTAATTTGAATGCATACTATAATATTAAAGGCAGATGAAAACAGTCGACAACGTGTTGAAGTCTTAAAACCTGAGGCAATTACGCTCAATAAGAATATAAAACAACCCCCAATAGCATGTAACTTAAATCGCTCGATAACTCATAGTGAACATATCGACTATTCGTTGTTTACCAGTACACTGCATTTAGGCATAAAACGGAAAAGCGTGCAGGGGCCAATAGGCCTGGTTAATAGTACAGGTAGTCCTGCACATAACAATCAGCTAAACAATTCGCATTCCATTTTAACGGAGTATACATTCCAGCTGGATTGTTTCAATCAACACCTGGGAATATCGATGAATTAAGCAGATTTTGAAAGGATTATAATAAAACAAAATACTCGACAAAGTCTGTATCATCTCCGCTAAAAGTTTGGAACATAAACTTTGAAAACGACTAACAAACAAACACAACACAAACAAATACAACACAAAACAAACTAACTAAAAACAACAAAACCACAACAACAAATCCACAACAATGAATTTACATAGATAAATGTCCTTACTAACAGTGCTGACTGTTCAATATTTATCACAAACCGATACGTAGAAGACGAGATTTTGCTCCTTACGGCCAAATACTCGACTGCATTATAACTTATTCAGTCCACTAAGGGGATTATTTTTGTCTATATAAATATAGAAAATCATTTAGCTCAAACACGCTTTACAAAACAGTAGACAACGAATATAGCATGCTGCTTATACCAGCAAAAGTCAATTTGAGTATTCCAGTGGTATTTTTCGTTAATTTCTCCTTTTCCGTGAGCATCTGTTTGCGTGAAGTACTTACTTCACGAGAAAAGACCAGCATGGTGGCGAAACCGCGCGACTTTCTAATCGGTTTCACGGCAAAAACGAAGCTTTACAATGCGAGCATTTTCCTCGCCGCAAAAGGTAATTTGCCTTCATGCAGTACTTTCCGAGATTAGCCCTCCCAAATGTACACAGGCATATATTTCTGTCGATTCCAAGGCGTTCGGAGGGCTAATCTCAGAAAGTACTAGATAA
Source organism: Cyrtodaria siliqua (assembly GCA_037043455.1). Lineage (NCBI taxonomy): Eukaryota > Metazoa > Mollusca > Bivalvia > Adapedonta > Hiatellidae > Cyrtodaria > Cyrtodaria siliqua. Next base: position 276,917 of record JAWPHD010002040.1, on the reverse strand, counting down.
ATCGAATTATCTTTAGCGGCGGAGGAAAGAGCTCTATTTGGAGGGGTATGTGCACTTCAGGTGAACACAATTCGATACATATTAAGAAAGTTATGAAGCGAACACCTACCTGAATTGAGCGTATGGTTTACAATCTTTTGCCGTGAAACCTATCAACCGTCACGTTGGTTTCTCCACCCTGAAGACCGTGTCATCTCCGTTAGCACTGGAAAACGCCTGACCAATATAATATATTTAACATTGTTTTCTGAAGTAAGATTTGACGGTAAGAACGAGGGAGAAAATCAGTAAACAGAACAGCAAGTTGCTCAACGGAAAAAGACCACTAGGAATACGCGTAATGTGCCCTGAAACAAAGGTTTGATGCTCTCAGAAACAGAAGCCAACAGTGCACAACGACAAAAACAACAACGTGCGCCGTAATGGTCTAACTCAATAAGTACATGTGGTATAGCACCGGAGGTCATTAACATGAAAGACGATAATGTCTGGTCACGTGACAACCACAACTCGTATAATCTATCATCGTCTCTATCCAGAAACCTCCGCTTCAAACAGCGTTTTCCCCTCCACTGAATTATCCTGTAATTAGAAAAGAACGGGGAATTAGTTATTGACGTGTAATATTCCCTGTGGTGATAACTTACAACGTTTGCAAATCGGTACAACCTCGTCAAGACAATACTTCAGCATGATTATGAATGGTGGTCTCCATCCCAAATCGGAGCTTTGAGGGAGTATGAGAGATCCAACGAGGAGATCCCAAATCGGAGTTTTGATGGTATGTGAGAGATCCAAGATCTCCATCCGAAATCGGAGCTTGGAGGGAATATGAGAGATCCAACGATCTCCATCCCAAATCGGAGCGTTAAGGGGACTGCCGAGACATCAAGACGATCTCCCATCCAAAATCGGAAGCTTGGAGGGAATTATGAGACATCCAACAATCTCCCATCCGAAATCGGAACTTTGAGGGATATGGGAGATCCAACGATCTCCATTCCCAAATTGGAGCTTTGAAGGAGTATGAGAAGATCCCTAGCGATCTCCATCCCAAATCGAGCTTTGAGGTAATATGAGAGATCCAACGATCCTCCATCCCCAAATCGGATCTTTGAGGGTGTATGAGAGATCCAACGATCTCAATTCTAAATCGGGGTTTTGAGATAATATGAGGATCCAACAATCTCCATCCCAAATCGGAGATTTTAGGGAGTGTGAGAAGATCCAGCGATCTCCCACACCCAAATCATAGCTTAAGAGAGTATGAGATATACATACGATCTCCATCCCTAATCGGAGCTTTGAGGGAGTATGAGAGATCCTGCGATCTCCATCCCAAATCGGAGCTTTGAGGGAGTATGATCTTTCATCCAAAATCGGAGCTTTGAGGGAATATGAAGATCCAATGATCTCCATCCCAAATAGGAGCTTTGATGGAGTATGAGAGATGCAACGATCTCCATCCCAAATCGGAAGATTTAAGGGACTGTGAGAGATCCAACAATCTCCCATCTCAAATCCTAGCTTTGTGAGAGTAGGGATGAGAGATCCAACGAGGAGATCCCAAATCGGAGTTTTGATGGTATGTGAGAGATCCAAGATCTCCATCCGAAATCGGAGCTTGGAGGGAATATGAGAGATCCAACGATCTCTATCCCAAATCGGAGCGTTAAGGAACTGCGAGACATCAAACAATCTCCCATCCAAAATCGGAGCTTGGAGGGAATATGAGAGATCCAACGATCTACATCCGAAATCGGAGCTTTAAGTGACTGTGAGAGATCCAAACGATCTCCATCCGAAATCGGGAACTTTGAGGGATTATGGGAGATCCAACGATCTGCACCCCAAATTTGGAGCTTTGAAGGAGTATGAGAGATCCAGCGATCTCCATCCGAAATCGGAGCTTTAAGGGACTGTGAGAGATCCAACGATCTCCCATCCGAAATCGGAACTTTGAGGGATTATGGGAGATCCAAACGATCTCCACCCCAAATTGGAGCTTTGAAGGAGTATGAGAGATCCAACGATCTCCAACCAAATCGGAGCTTTGAGGTAATATTGAGAGATCAAACGATCTCCCATCCGAAATCGGAGCTTTGAGGGTAAATGAGAGATACAACGATCTCACATCCGAAATCGGAGCTTTGAGGGTAAATGAGAGATACAACGATCTCCCCATCCGAAATCGGAGCTTTGAGGGTAATAGTGAAGAATCCAACGATCTCCAGCCCAAATCGGAGCTTTGATGGTGTATGAGAGATCCAACGATCTCCATTCTAAATCGGGGCTTTGAGGTAATATGAGAGAATCCAACAATCTCCATCCCAAATCGGAGATTTTAGGAAGTGTGAGAGATCCAACGATCTCCCACCCCAAATCACAGCTTTATGAGAGTATGAGATATACAACGATCTCCATCCCTAATCGGGAGCTTTGAGGGAGTATGAGAGATTCCAACGATCTCCCATCCCAAATCGGAGCTTTGAGGGAGTATGATCTTCCATCCCAAATCGGAGCTTTGAGGGAATATGAGAGATCCAATGATCTCCATCCCAAATCGGAGCTTTGATGGAGTATGAGAGATGCAAAGATCTCCTCCCAAATCGGAGATTTAAGGAACTGTGAGAGATCCAACAATCTCCCATCTCAAATCGTAGCTTTGAGAGAGTATGAGAGATCCAACGATCTCCATCCCAAATCTGAGCTTTAAGGGACTGTGAGAGATCAAACGATATCCCATTCCGAAATCGGAGAGCTTTGAGGTGTGTATGAGAGATCCAACGATTCTCCATCCCAAATCGGAGCTTTATGGGACTGTGAGAGATTCAAACGATCTCCCATCCGAAATCGGAGCTTTGAGGTAGTATGAGAGATCCAACGATCTCCATCCCAAATCGGAGCGTTAAGGGACTGAGATATATCCAAACAATCTCCCATCCCAAATTGGAGCGTTGAAAGACTGAGAGAATATCCAACAATCTCCCATCCCAAAATCGGATTGTTAAGGGACTGTGATAGATCCAACCAACTCCCATCCCAAAATCAGAGCTTGTGAGGAAGTATGAGAGATCTAACGATTTTCCATCCAAAATCGGAGCTTTGAGAGAGTTTGAGAGAATTAACGATCTCCATCCAAATCGGAGCTTTAAGGGACTGTGAGAGATCCAACGATCTCCATCCCAATCGGAGATTTAAGGGAATGTGAACGATCTAACGATCTCCCATCCGAAATCGTAGCTTTGAGAGAGGGAGAGAGATCAACGATCTCCAGTCCCAAATCTGAGCTTTTAAGGTGAATGAGAAATCCAAACGATTTCCCCATCTCAAATCGAGCGTTGAGGGAGTATGAGTGATACAAAGATCTCCATACCAAATCGGAGCTTTTGAAGAGTATGAGGATCCAACGATCTCCAATCCCAAATCGGAGCTATAGTGGGACCTGAGATATCCAATGATCTCCGTACCAAAACCGGAGTTATAGAGGGACTGAGAGATTATTCAACGATCTCCGTCCCAAATCGGAGCTATAGAGGGACTGAGAGATATCCAATGATCTCCGTCCCAAAATCGGAGCTATAGAGGGACTGAGAGATATCCAACGATCTTCGTCCCAAATCAGAGCTTTGAGGAACTGAGAGATATCCAACGATCTCCACCTCAAATTGTTGGAGCTTTGAGGGACTGAAAGATGATATTCAACTATCTCAATCCCATATCGGAGCTATAGAGGGACTGAGAGATTTCCAACGATCTCCCGTCCCAAATCGGAGCTTTGAAGGACTGTGAGATATCCAACGATCTCCGTTCCAAATCGGAGCTTTGAAGGACTTGGAATATCCAACACCTCTCCGTCCCAATCGGAGCTATAGAGGGACTGAGAGATATCCAACAATCTTCGTCCCAAATTGGAGCTAAAAATATTTTTATCAGATTAGCATCAACGATAAACACCGAGTTTCCCCCATACTAGAATGTGAAGGTGTTTTATGTTATTGCTTACTGATTGGTCAAATTATGTTGATGATGTCATGTGAAAGTTATTAATTAATAAAAAAACATGTGCAATGCCTTAACGAGTGGTGGCTCTCTTAAATTATCAACTTAATTATTTGTTACGTGTTCCTAATGTGTAAACATCTGTGAGTTTCGAGTTTAACCGTAACTGCGATAAGCATTTATTTCAAAAGTGCAAGTTATGAGATGTGAGAATTGTAAAGCTTCCTTTTGTTGAATGATTTAGGGACGATTAAAGGTCTAAGTTCATGCATTTCTGTTTGATTTATGGTTTTGTTCCTAGGGCTTACAGATGGGCCCGCTCATGTCATAACTATGGTGGCTGATTTCTGCCATGTCGTCTTGTCGTCTTGGCGCCCGCCGACAAAACGACAAGACGATAAATACAAGCATTTGGTCGTCCTTTTTCGTTTGTCGTTCTGGCGGGCGCCAAGACGAAAAGACGACAAATTACAGCCTTTTTGTCGTCTTTTCGTTTTGGTCGTTCTGGCGGGTCCGACATGGCAGAAATCAGCCACCATAAATAACCGATAGTTTGATATTTTGTCACAGGAACAAACGGCGCGGTTATTTTTATATGTTAACTCCAGCATTTTCTCTCTACGTGTATCAGAGTTTATTAATTATAATAAGCAAAACGACGATTATCTGTTTTCCAATATTTTTTTCATTTTTTTTTTCTTGTCATGTTCTTACTTTGTGTTCTTGTTGTTCTGTATGAACTTACAGTGTCATCAGGATGAGTATTCCTTTTACTTCATAATTGTCTTTATTGCTCTGAATTGTTTTAAAGAGATAAAATACCGGCGTGCATATATAAGACTCCAAGGATACGTACAAAGTGTTATTTTCACTATATGTTAACGTTCAAGTGTTAGCAAAATGTTGGTAGATGACCTTTTATATGGCACTGTTTGATATAATTTTACAGTACTCATGATTGTCCTACAGTATTTTCATGATACATACTATTCTCACAGTACTACATACTACATATAGATTCTGATAAGTGTTATTCTAAATCTGTATGTTCCAGTTATAAGTGCAGTTTTGTTTATTACTGTATATTGTATTTAGTGTTTACCCTAATTTTTCAACCAATCATTTGTCTCAGATTTTCAAATACTTGCACCAACTTTACTACAAGCAGTCTTCGCGGTGAAGAGAGTGACCTATATAGAGACTATCGATAAAAACCTATGGCAAACACTAAGTCGGATGAAGAGAAATCAAATCTTCACAATTAAGAAACCGCGGTCGGTCGCTGCGCTGCACCCCCCCCCCCCCCCCCCCCCCCCCCCCCCCCCCCCCCTTTAGGTCTTCTTTATTCGTTATGGTGAAGATTTCTCTTCATAGCCTCTATCCTATACATAAATGTGTGTACATGTACACTAGTTATTAGCGTTCTTAGCGTTCTATTTTTCTCACGACTGTGAAATGTAAACAACTTGACACCAAGTGTATTCCGTGGGTGGCGAATATTTTAAAGAAAAAAACACAACAGGGTGGCGAATATTTTGAAGAAAAAAACACAACAATTTTAAACGTCGCAATGACATTATGAAACGTCGTCAAAGTCTCCGTAGTAGGCAACATGTTATGTATACAAATTTTACTATTTTTTTAATTCTGTGAATAAATTAATACACTTTTCACAGGTTGTCACAACTACGTCGATATTTAGTTAACCATTTCTTTTTTTGTTTTATTGTGAACGCAAATTATAAAGTTTATAGAATTAGTCCCAAAACTTTCTGACTGCTCCTGGTAGATTAATATAAATACATGAACACATTAGCGATTCAATGTAATGGTTCAGTGACCTTCTCTGCATAATTACGTTTAAAGCAAGAAAGCAACTACTATTAACCGCTAAACACTAATACTGGCTACATTTATTCATGAATAATTTACTGCCAGCCTTCTTCACAGTTTAGAGCGTGGATCTTTATAGAGAACTAAGCTAAACACTAAGCCGGATAATTCTATGAAGAGAAATCTTCACTATTACGAAACCGCAGTTCAGGTCGCTACGCTCCCTCCTTTCGGTTTCAAAAATGACTGCCTCCATTGGAGAATTTTTGCAACATTTCAAAAGGTCATTATCCCTACATTTTGAAGATATTTTGATAATTTTTCAGCTCTTTCTCGACGGTTTTTAAAGCCCTTTTAAATGAAACTAGTTTCCAGAATAGTGCAACATCCCCTTTAATGGTGAATATTTCTCTTCATAGCCTCTATCCTATACTTTGAAGTTCTGAGCCATCTGATTGGTTTAAAAACTAAGGTTACACAAATGAGACACAAATGAGGGTAGACCACCTTGCTGGAAAATTAGTTTATAGGAATTGAATGCTATATTTTTTCCCCAACAGGATGTATTAACTGAATGCAAGAATTTAATAATGACCTGACGCCGATGAACATTTTCTGTTTATTCGTTGAAGGTTATTTTAACTGATCTTTTCGTTTAAATAGCAAGATATAAAATAGATGATTCGTCATGAATTGTTTTGTTTTGCCTGCGGGCACCACAAACGTTTCTTCAGGCGAGACAAGTTATGATCTGACGATCCCCAACACTGTCTTAACTATGCACATCTCATTGTTTTAATATAGATTCACCACACTTATACAAACTGGGGCGTATTTTGTTTACTGGTTTGTAACGAAACGACTTGAACGTTTTATGTTTTAGTTCATTATTTTTACAAACTTATTTCTCGGAGGTACTGAAAAAAGGTATGGTAAAATACTTATTGTATATATATCTAGTGCATTAACTGATTCTAAAATATACGTTGATGACAACTTTGTTAAAGGCTAGTTAGTCAGGTAACTGCCTTTGTAAAGTTTTGATTAAAATTAGTTTTTTAATAGATTAAGTTGATGCAGTGAGGGATTAATCAGCTCGAACTTTTATTTCTTTAATGTATATTTTTATTTATATTATAACTATTTCATACACATGCCACATATCACATATACTCACAGATGGTTCATGTATAAGATTGGTACCGCTACATAAAATGAATGTTAAACTATGCACATCTCCATTGTCTCAATATAGGTAGGTGCCATATTGTAAGGATTCTACCAGGATAGGTCAATGTAGAACACGTACTCTTGTACTATACTTAAAACAATATAATTGGGGTATGCGGCACCGCAATACAATATATGTTATATGACGCCACCAGGTATGAGCTTTCTCCGCTTACGATGATCCACTGTTAGATGGTGGTGACCTTACAATCATGCACGGGTTGTTCACTGGTGATCATACGATCATGCGCGGGTTAGGCAATGGTGACCTTAGGATCATGCAGGGTTAGCAAAGACGACCTTACGATCATGTTCCTTTTAGTCACTGACCTTACGATCATACACGGGTTAGTCACTGGTGACCTTACGATCATACACGGGTTAATCACTGGTGACCTTACGATCATACACGGGTAAGGCAGTGTTGACCTTACGATCGTACACGGGTAAATCACTGGTGACCTTACCGATCATACACGGGGTTAATCACTGGTGACCATAACGATCATACACGGGTTAATCACTGGTGACCATACAATCATATACGGGTAAGTCACTGGTGACCTTACGATCATTAACGGGTTAGTCACTGGTGACCTTACGGTCATACACGGGTAAGGCACTGGTGACCTTACGATCATACATGGGTAAGGCAGTGGTGACCTTACGATCATACACGGGTTAGTCACTGGTGACCATACGATCATACACGGGTTAGTCACTGGTGACCATACGATCATACACGGGTTAGTCACTGGTGACCTTACGATCATACATGGGTTAGTCACTGGTGACCATACGATCATACACGGATAAGGCACTGTTGACTATACGATCATACACGGGTTAGGCAGTGTTGACCTTAAGATCATGCACGGGTTAGTCACTGGTGACCTTACGATCATGCACGGGTTATGCAGTGGTTACCTTATGACCATACACGGGTTAGTCAATGCTAACCATACGATCAAGCGAGGGTTAGTCACTGGTGACCATATGATTATGCACAGCGCTAGGCAATAATGACCTTACAATCATGTACGGGTTAGGCAATGGTGACCCTACGATCATGCACGGGTTAGTCACTGGTGACCATATGATTATTTCACGGGTTAGGCAATGGTAACTTTACGATCTTGCACGCGTTAGGCAATGGTGACCTTACGATCATGCACGGGTTAGTCACCGGTGACCATATGATTATTCACGGGTAAGGCAATAGTGACCTTACGATCATGCACGGATTAGGCAATATTGACCTTATAATCATGTACGGGTTAGACAATGGTGACATTACGATCATGCACGGGTTAGTCACTGGTGACCATACGATCATGGACGGGTTAGGCAATGGTGACCATACGATCAAACACGGGTTAGTCACTGGTGACTATACGATCATACACGGGTTAGTCACTGGTGACATTACGATCATACACGGGTTAGTCACAGGTGACCTTACAATCATACACGGTTAGTCACTGGCAGTGACCATTACGATCATACACGGGTTAGTCACTGGTGACCATACGATCATACACGGGTTAGTCACTGGTGACATTACGATCATACACGGTTTAGTTACTGGTGACCTTACCATCATACACGGGTTAGGCAGTGGTGACCTTACGATCATACACGGGTTAGTCACTGGTGACCATACGATCATACACGGGTTAGTCACTGGTGACCATACGATCATACACGGGTTAGTCACTGGTGACCTTACGATCATACACGAGTTAGTCACTGGTGACTATACGATCATGCAAGGGGTAGACGATTGTGACCTTAAGATCATGCACGGGTTAGTCACTGTTGACCTTACAATCATGTACGGGTTATGCAGTGGTGACCTTATGACCATTGCACGGGTTAGTCAATTGTGACTATACGATCAAGCGCGGGTTAGTCACTGGTGACCATATGATTATGCACGGGTTATGCAATGGTGACTTTAACAATCATGCACGGGTTAGGCAATGATGACCTAACAATCATGTACGGGTTAGGCATTGGTGACCCTACGATCATGCATAGGCTAGTCACAGGTGACCATATGATTATGCACGGGTTAGGCAATGGTGACTTTACGATCATGCACGGGTGAGGCAACGGTGACCTTAAAATCATGTACGGGTTAGTCACTGGTGACCATATGCTCATGGACGGGTTAGGCAATGGTGACCTTACGATCATGCACGGGTTAGGCAATGGTGACCTTACAATCATATACGGGTTGGGCAATGGTGACTTTAAGATTTTTCAGTGTTATGCAGTGACCATAAAAGGATGCAAAGGCTAGGCATTTTATAAAGTTTTATTCAACGTTGGTGTATTACACATTCTAATGGTTTGTTCCTCTTCGGTGTATGTATTATACATTATAATGTTTCATTCCACTTTGTGTATATCGTTAACGTTTCATTCCACTTTGAGTATATCGTTTACATTATAGCGTTTCATTCCACTTTGGCGTATATCTTTTACATTAGGAAGTTTCATTCTACTTTTCTGTATATATTTACCATTTGGACGTTTCATTCCACTTTGAGTACATCTTTTACATTAGGATGTTTCATTCCACTTTGTGTGTATATTTTACATTATGATGTTTTATTCCACTTTGGTGTATATCGTTTACATTAGGATGTTTCCTTACACTTTGTGTGTATATTTTACATTAGGATGTTTCATTCCACTTTGTGTGTATATTTTACATTAGGATGTTTCCTTACACTTTGTGTGTATATTTTACATTAGGATGTTTCGTTCCACTTTGGTGTATATCGTTTACATTAAGATGTTTCCTTACACTTTTTTTACATCATACATCTTCTGAGGGTTCCGTTTGTAAATGTATCAAGAGAACACCTACTGATGTTTCATCCCCCTTTGGTCAATTCTAAAGTTTCACATTTTAGAACATTTTTTAAAGTAGCTATCCCGCCAACAACAGCCACATTTTAAATCTATGTACACCGTTTCTAAACCTACTGATGACGAAGTATATATATATATATAGATATATAACTTACATATTTTGAGAATACAAACTCTGCAGATACAATATAAACGGCTTTAACAAGCCATGCCAGACCCAACACCTGGAGCGTTGAATTAAGAGTTACCAACTCATAATTTATTTTACGAATATTCAATCACGGGTATTTTAAGAACCCGTGAACATTCTTATACTTTTAATCGACACATATACATTATTTTTTCGTCTCTCACCGCTGCGGGTTCGAATCCCACTGGGAGCTCGACTTGCAAGTGAGGAAGTGTCGATTTTTAGGATGGCGGGAGGTGTACAGTACTGGTTCTACCCAGGACAAGTGGGTGGTCTGACTCCAACACACAAACATCGACCGTCATAATAATATAACCTTACATGTGTTGAAAATGACGTAAAACACCATACATACATCTACATTATTATATCACCTTAACACTTGGACATGGACAGAGGTTTGATAAACGGTTTTAAAACAGTTTACGAATGGAATTGTGTTTACAATGTGTTTACAATGCATGGTTGAACTTTTTATAGCAATCATCGTGTAACTATAAATAGCCAAATTGGATATACTTGTTATACTTAGTATATAACAGCGACAAAAAGTCTTAAGGAGGAATACATTTTGTAATTTTGGATAGACATACCACTTCAACTAGTTCAAACTAAACAAAACAACACATCATAAAAATCTAAAATATATGTATTATACAGTATATGTGTCACAAAATTAACATTTGTTTAGCAGCTTCGAACGGTCAATGAATGACAAATATGCCCATGTTTTAATTATCCCAAACTTGCTTTAACCTCATACCAGTTCAACCATTTTTGAAAGAACACGACCATGTTAATAAAATCTTCAAACTACAGCACGATCACTTTTGTAAAATATCCCCCGGCCAAACTCCTGATGTCAAAGAGTGATTAGTTTGACAATATCGCTATCTGCGTTTTAGTCAGATTGTCAAATGCCCTGTCGCGCGTGATCAGTCACTCAGATTATTCTCTAGTTTGTGATTTATGGTGTATACCCAGATCTAAGATCAATTGTCTGCACGTATGCAGATAGTAACAATGTCAACATGACAGGGTCGTGACGGTTATTCATTATCACACCTGATCATGCCTATTAACGAATTTAGGTGGTCCATCGCGGTAGGCTGAATCCGGCATCACGGTGTCTATATTCAACGGCGCCATTTCTTTTTCTCCGGTGTGTTTCCATATCTTCGTCCGTTGGATGCGGACGTAAACCGGCCGGTCCCGTGTTTCCGACTCTAATCCTCTGAGCACGTTAAACAAACACAGGAATCTATTCGATAATAACGTCAATAAGGATTCCCGAATTCATATTTAAAATAAAAAAATAAATATGTGTCCTTCTCTTCTATATGGAGTGTAAAGAAATAACCTACTAATAGTTTTATAGGCCGTTAAACAACAATTCTGTTAAATACACTGCATTTCGTAAGTTATATCTCGCAACACGTGACCAACTTACTAACGCTCGCGTTTCAAGGCAATTGACTTCGAGCCCTCATGTGACCAGGAAACCTTGGGTTTTTCTTCACCAATGGATGCTGGAAAGTCGTCATATGACCACTTGAATTGGCGCGGCAATAAAATCCAATTCAATTCATTTCAATTCAGAGCAATGGCATATGTCACACGTTGGAAACAAACAAAAATGGGATAATTGGGATAATTTGAACATTAATTGTCTAAAAAAAAATAATGTTGGAATTATTAGGATTACATTCATTTTGTAATTTATACATGTAGTAATAATGACGCTTCACTTACATATTAAGACATACAACACATGACTTACATATTAAGACATACAACACATGAGTTTAATCGTACAGCACTGCTGAATGATCTTGAATAGGGCTAATCGAACTGCTGTGTGAAGTTGGCTATGAAATATCGACATTCAATATCGAGCTGGGTTTTCAATGTCGAGCTAGCTCTGAGATCGATTTTTGTTTAGACTGTATAACTAGTCATACTGAATATCGGGCTGGGTTTGAATTTAGAGTTAGTTGGCTCTGAGATAGATACTCGTTTAAACTGTATAACAAGGCATACTGAATGAATATAAAATGGACGTGGATACCAGTTTACGCCGAAGTTAAACTTATTCAAGCAATACAAATGCACATTAATGTTGGAAAAAAAAAGTCACGCGTTTACAACATATTTTAGCGCGGAATATATATGGCATATTCACTGGCCATCACTCATGTTTTCTAATTCGACTAAGTATAAGACTAAGCTATACGTAACACTAATGACGAATGCTTTAAACAAGCCTTTTCAATGAGAATTTACACTCTCTGTCATTGTTATGTCTTTAATTCGCCCGCGTCAAGTATTTTGAAGAGAGAAAAACACGTTGCTTTTCGGTCAAGAACAACACAATTAATTTAATATTTTTTGTTATGCTTTCCAACATTGCATTAAGAAAACCAAGCGTTTTGCACATACAATATTACTAAGTTCTTATAATGGTGTATATTTCTCTGATATGTCCCTTATCTCTTCTTCTTCTTCTTCTTCTTCTTCTTCTTCTTCTTCTTCTTCTTCTTCTTCTTCTTCTTCTTCTTTCTTCTTCTTCTTCTTTCATTACAACTTTTCTACTCTTCTATATACTATATTTGACAACAATTTCTAAGTATATGTAGATGAACAAGACAAGTTACTACATAACTTGTGACCCGACCCATTTGCACAATCTATGGCCATTTTTTTTTAAAATCAAGCATTTTGTTTGAATACCCCTGAAAGCGAACTAATGCGCATGGCATCGTTTATAGCGTCAAGGTCAGATTACTTAATTTTGTAGCGGTTAAAGAAATGCCACCACGCCTTCTGAAACTCGCCACCACTTACTTATAATCTAAAATACAAATATAGCATAACCCAGCTTGCTATGCGTCTCAAAATGGTAAACGTGCTTAGGCTTGTGATGTAAATTGACATAAGGTTGAGTGATTGAGCGGTTTACAGACAGCTGAAGAGAGGAACACGTATTACTGTATTAACCTCTAATGCCTGAAGTGACAGAAACGTATGCATTTACGAGCTTTAAAAAAACCCATTAAGTTATTGTATACGTTTAGGCAAATGTTCTTTACATTTAATAAAATACATGCAATTAACGTTATGTAGGGCAATTTCCTCGTTTTTACAAAACTCGTAAAGAAACTAACCCGCCCAATAACGGCAAAATTACACTACACAACTTTTACCAAAACTCTGTCCAGGTTCTGTCCAGGTTTTGTAGGTCATATACTTAGGCATATGTACAGATTAAAAGTAAAGGTTTATTCACGGGTTCTAAAAACACTCGTGATCGAATATGCGTAAAATGAATTATGAGTTGATAACTCTAAATTCGCCGCTCCAGTTTCTGGGTTTGGCCTGGCTGGGTAAAGCCGTTTATATTGTGTCTACAGAGATTGGATTCTCAGCATATGTACGTTATACTTGTTAATTTAAAACGCGACATTTTTGACGATTCTTTTCAGAACGCTGTTTTTTGTTCAAATCAAGAATTTAATTTTATAGAAGTAGTCAAATCTCTTTGTCCCAAATGTTAACAATATGCGCTAAATTGTTGAATACGATTTGCCCTACTTCTATCAGTAAAACATATTTTGCGTTTTCAAATCCTGATCGACAGTTGGTTTAGAAAATGTTGTAAAAATTGGCTGTTGTTGCCGGGATAGATACTTTAAGGTCATCGCAGTGGTGGCATGTCATTTCCGGTCTTACCTGAGTAATTGTCTTTTCATTTAACTTCGTTATTTAATTTTGCATTAAATAAAAACGAAGTGAACACCTGAGTGTCCGTTTACAGATATACATGATTGTTACTTGCTATTGTGACAAGTACATCTTTCCTGCAAGCACACTTTTGGACAATAGAGTTTCGGTATTATATAATTATATTCGTTACTGTTTATTAAGTGGAATTTTAACAAAATAGAACCCAACATGTAGCGACCGTAGGGGGTTATACAATAATGTTGTATATAAATGTTCACCACCATAAGACGATGCGCTGCTAACAAATGCAGGTCACTGCCTTCAAGGTCAATGTCACACTGAGACTTTGAAGCTGGTTGCTATAATTATATGCCTAGACTATGCTATTAGTTCGTGTCCGGGCTATGTAATATTTATAGCATACTATTTCGAGTATATGCGATTTATACTGCTTCTCGAGGGCCGCAGGCCCGAAAGTAGGCCTACAGTATAAATCGCATACTCGAAAAATATGCTATAAATGTTTTGTACTCTAGCCATTTATCCAACTACGCATGCGCAAGAAGGGCGTTGCTGTTTTCAGTAAAAATAACAGCTCGATCCAATCAAGAAATAGCATTATCACGCGGCATGAGCATGACCCATGTTTTGATTATTGCAGCCAATTGCCTGTGAATATTATTGGGTAAATTCAATATCAAGGAGTGCTGCTTTGATAATGAGTAGTCGTGTTTTACATATTTGATTGACAAGTTGTGTGTAAGCATTACAATTTCGCGTGTGGAAAATTGAGTAGACCATGGTATAACTGCCGAATCTGTCATTTATAGCACGGCTGAAATATACCGGCATTTATAGCACGGTTTAGGCTCAGACCTTCAGGTTTATGAAAATTATAACATAAGCAAGAACATAGGAAAACCATTAGAGCTTCGTTATCGATCATTTGATCCCAATACTTTTATAACTAATGCCTGTTCACCACCATAAGACGATGTCGAGACTAACATTCAGGGCCTTATCTTTATCTTTAAGGTCAAGGTCACACTAAAACTTTAAAGGTTATTGCTACACGTATAAGTTTGTGTCAGGGCTATGTAAAGGATATAGCATGAGTTTTGCACGTGTACGGGGAGATAATGCACGAGCGTTAGTTTTGCACGTGTACGGGGAGATAATGCACGAGCGTTAGTTTTGCACGTGTACGGGTAGATAATGCACGAGCGTCAGCGAGTGCATTATCGTCCGTACACGTGCAAGACTCATGCTCTATTGTATTTAGACCACAATAACTAACATAATGCTGTGTATATCCTCGGGTATTACACGATGCATAGTGTGTATTTAGGATATTGTGGTATAAAAAAAAACGTTATCTACCATTCGACTATAATACGTATTGTATACACAATGTTCGCCACCATGAGGCGATGTGTTGCTACCAACAACCATGTCCTTAAATTCAAGGTCACACTACTACTGAAGGTTATTGCCTTAGTTATGTGTCCGGGCTATAACTTCTTTATCTATCATTCAATTCCAATGAATTGTTCAATTTTTACCGCCAAAAGACACACTAAGTCACACTAAGACTTTGAATATGTTGAACATGTTGTTTTTCTTCAGAAGAGCAATATTTCAATAAGCAAGTCATCATATGCATTACAGAGTAGAGAACCTATATATGTAAACAAATATGAATCGGGTGTGTGGGAGGTGGGGTGGGGGAATAGCAGATATGTTTAAATCTTTCTTTTTTCTCTTTTCAGTTGGCACACACGACGACAACACTTCAAACACAAATATGGAATCCAGAACTTTATACGCGAGTCTCCCTTTAATGTGCTTGGTATTCCTCGTCCAAACCGGACAGCAATGCACAGCTTGTCCGATGAACTGTTATTGTAGCCAGCAATTTACTGACTGTACCGCTTTGATGAAGTTACCAATGGATTTTCCTTTAGATACAAAACGTATGCGCTTGACCCAATTCAATATCCGAGATATTCCACCAAAAGCCTTCAGCTATCTGAAAAATCTCACCTCGCTAGAGTTTAAAAACGCCAACATTGCCAATGTGCATGGCTGTGCCTTCAGCGATATGCCGTCCATCAAGACCCTCTTCTTTAATCAGACTGTGTTTGGTAACATTGAACAGTACGCATTCAGTAACTTAAAACAGTTGGATGTGCTTCGAATATCCAACAGCAGGATTGGTCGCATCAAATCATTCGCTTTCTATAACATAAAGAAGGTGAACATATTTATGCTGGAAAAGACGCATGTGCGGAACTTCTACACTCACGGCATGTACGATTTTTCGGAGATATCTATGATGATAATGACGAACAACAACATCAGTGACTTTGTAACTGGAGCCCTCACTAAAGTTCGCGACGTCAGCAGGGTCGAGTTCCATTACAATCATATCTGGAACATGCACTGCGGCGTCCTCGACGATATCTTTAAGTTGCATACTGTTAATGTCTCTTTTGTTTTCACCGAAAACACGTTTTATTGTAACTGCTCTATCAGCTGGTTGATGAATTCTGCTGGCCATCTGAAATATGGTGAGGCCATCAATAAAAGCACATGCCATGGACCTGACAACCTGAATACTACCGCGTTGTTCCAGTTGGAATTTCCGCAACTCGGCTGCAAGACATTAGAAGCATCTGACGCACCAGCGTGTCAAAGACCGAAACTGACGCCCGATCTTAAATGTGCGGCCTTAGACGAATACGGGTCATGGAAAAGCACAGAAACTAAAAAAAAAAAAACCAATGCTAAAGGTGAAAACTCGGCAGATCGTTCAAACATTTCATGGTCCAAGTTAATAGTGGCATTTCTAGCGCTGCTCATTATGAAATGATACAATACTATGGACACGCTACTTAACGTAGTTTATTACATTTCTATGGGTGAAAGATTGGGATTTCTCAGTGAAAGAATATTCATAATCACTAAATATTAATAACTAACTCCGAACGCAAAAATAACTAACTGTACTGTAGCGTTGAGTCATGACGTCAATAAAGTGTTGGTGACGTCAAGGTCATCCGCCGATAAATAAAGCGAATAATTCCGTTTAAATCATACATAAACTGATTTAAAATGTAATAAAATGTAATAAATAGATTATTTAACTGTTGGGATCGATTATTGGAAAATCCTTCACTCGATGGTAGGCGTGTTTTGTTTTTCATCATCTCGTAAATGATTTCCATAAATCGATCCCAGCATTTAAATTATCTCTATTTAAACGTATTTCTTTTATATCGATTGTATAACAAGTTCTTGCAATTTATTTTAATCACTCTAGACGACTTCCTGGGTAGAACCAGTACTTAGCAATGTGGATTAACTATCTTGCTTGAGGACAAATATAATGGCCACGTCGAGGATCGTTCGACCTCTCGATCTGGAGTCTGACGCTCTACTACTGAACCACTCACGCACGCTATTTAAGTTTAATCCAATGACAATTAAATGCTTTTTACAGCAAGAGTCGGGTGTTAATAGTTTACATTTTTGTAAGCGCTTCATCATGTTTGGATAGAACAATGTACAGATATTAATTATTTTTCTCAAGTATTTGAGAAAGCGGTAACAGTTTAGACAAAACCACGTTCAGGCATGTGTTCGAACATGTATTTACATAATCTAACGCTTTGTCACACTTCTGGAATAATATATATGGTGTATTACGTTATAGCACTACAAAATGTAGTTACTTCAACCGCATTGCCATTTAGGTAGTTACTTCCACCGCATTGCCATTTAGGCAGGGGGCATGTGCTCTTAAACGTATGTGCCTAATATCGGCTGTTGCCTTTACTTCATCACTTTGTATATGGTTAATCGATATATTTTTCTTTTTTTAAACGTTTTTGGTAAACAATGTCAACGTCTCGTACACTTCATTGATATATATGACTCAACGTCAGCTTTATTTCGCTGAGAAATCGAGATATTTAAACCATATAAATGTAATAAATAAATAACTCTTAACATATTCGATTTTCGACTTTTGTAGGCGTCTTTTTCGTTTAAATGGTATCGTTAAATAACGTTTTAAGTTTTAAGTTGAACAGATGCATCGATTGAATTAAAATGTCAAATTGCGTGATCTTTGTTTTTACCAACTTCAAACGTCTTCATCAGTCCCATACCGATATAAAAGTTTCTCCATTGACATCACTGACAATCTTTATTTATTTCTGTGTTTTAAAATGCTGTTAATTGACTTCGAATTTCATTTAACCGTTTCGTACGGTGTCCTGTTAGGGCATCTTACCACAAACCATCGCATCTTACCATCGCATCTTATCATCGACCAACGCATCTTACCATCGCATCTTACCATCGACCATCGACATCGCAGCTTACCATCGACCATCGCATCTTACCATTGCATCTTACCATCGCATCTTACCATCGCATCTCACCATCGACCAATGTATATTATCATCGCATCTTACCATCGACCATCGCATATAACCATCGCATATTACCATCGACCATCGCATCTTACCATCGCATCCTACCATCGACCATCGCATCTTACCATCACATCTTATCATCGACCATCGACATCGCTTCTTACCATAGACCACCGCATCTTACCATCGCATCTTACCATCGACCATCGCATATTATCATCGATCATCACATCTTACCATCGTACATATCTAGGTCGATGGTAAGATAACCCTAACAGGACATCGTAGTTTCGTCCATTACCACATGATTTGTATTGGTATCAAACGCTTGACTGGTCTGTACGGTGTCTTGTTAGGGCCGCCTTACCATCGCATCTTACCATCGACCATCAACCAAGATCAATGGTAAGATGCGATGGTACGATAATATGGTAAGATGCGATGGGCGATGGTAAGATGCGATGGTAAGATGAGACGGTAAATGGTAAGATGCGATGGTCGATGGTAAGATGTGATGGTCGATGGTAAGATACGATGGTGATATGCGATGGTCGATGGCAAGATGCGATGGTTGATGGTGAGATGCGATGGTAAGATGATATGTTCGATGGTCCATCGCATCTTACCATCGACCATCTTATCTTACCATCGCATCTACCATCGACCATCGCATCTTACCATCGCATCTTACCATCGACATCTTATCTTACCATCGCATCTACCATCGACCATCGCATCTTACCATCGCATCTTACCATCGACCATCGCATCTTACCATCGAGAATCAACCTAGGTCAATAGTCAATGGTAAGATGCGGTGGTAAGATGGCCCTAACAGGACACCGTACAGACCGGTCAATAAAAAAGGGCAAACGTAACGCCCATCTTACCATCACATCTTACCATCGACCATCGACCTAGGTCTTATGCCAGATATCGTCAAACATAGTTTGAATAGAAATGAGGCAATTGTTTTTCATGTATGCAACTTTAATTGTAACCCACGTAATCCGTAATTTTTCAATATAACCAGTGATAACACTCTAATGACATGTGATACAATCATACAGCCGTTCTTTCTTTTCAAATAAAATATCATATTGTCATATTGCAGAGCCATTTTATTGTGGTTACAGTTTACTATTTGATTTCAATGGTATTAAGATATTTCACAGGACAACAAAGTTAATAGATATGTTTATTTACATATTTTTATTAAGCCTTGCTATAAAAACAAACAACCATTCCTGATGTAAGTATATAGTCACTTTCCATCCATCCATACAAACAAACAAAGACACAAACACACCATTGAATATGAAGGTAATGTTAAGGGTTCACCAACATTGATTGGCCCTGTCCCAATTTGAGTAAACTGATTTTGAGACTTTTTTTAAAGTGTTTTTTTTAAGTTTTGGCTACTTAATATTGAAAAAGTGGACACATTCATATAAGGCGGTGTGTCCACATGTTAAAAAAATATCCAAAAATGATTTTATTGACCTGTTTAACCGTTTTTAGACCAAGACGTATTTGACCATTTTCCGAAATTGACCCTTTTTAAAAAAAGAAATGTTCAACATCGATCGATCATTCTGGAAAAAGTCGGTGATTCTTGAGGAGACGAAACATAAAATATGTAACACTAATACAAGTGTAGTGTTACTGCGTCAATAAAATTACCTTCAAAGATCGTTTTATGTTCGAAATATGCATTTCATGTTAACAACTGCACTTTTTCTTATTTTTCTGACGCGGCCATCTTAGCAGACAACATCGAGGTAAAATCCGTTGTAAACCAGTCAGAATTATGCAACAATCGTTTTAATTCTGGTTTACGAACTATAAACTCGATGAATGAACTATACCGCTTCAGCAAGGGACGCAGTCAACAATTTTATGTGAATGAAATTAAATGCCTTTACAATTGTGTCATCACAAGGACATAGGCCTAGTTCGTAGAAATATTCATGGCACTTTTACTACTGTGGTGCAGTGTTCTGATATTTCCTTATAACTACAAAAAGAGCTATATTTCCGTATAAAATAGTTTTCATTCCCTTCAGATACTGCAACCTTGATAGAATTACCGTTAAATTGAGATAATTTATGTTCTTTTTTCATTCCCTTCAGAACATGCAACATTGACTTAATAGCTGTAAATGGATACATATTTTTTTATTCTCTTCAGAACTTGCAGCATTCAACAAAAAGAGTATATTTCCGTTATTCATTCCCTTCAGTTATTTGTTGAAACGTCTGTGTTAATTTAAGGGTTTGATGTTATAATTTGTTGGGATAAATTCCTTTTCATTCCCTTCATGTTTTGCAACTGTGAAACTGACCAGATTTTAAAAACGGCCAATACACCGCAATTCATCATCACCTTACGTGTCCACATTTCCAAAACAGGCAAAATTGCCTATTTCAACAACATGATCTGTGTCCACATTTCCGAAACAGGCAAAAATGTCTATTTCAACAACATGATCTGTGTCCACATTTCCAAAAACTTGATATTTTACCCCCAAAAAGTAATCCAAGCCCCTTTTTCTATGTATTTGTCCCCAAAGGAGACCCTTTCCCCGGAATATACCTTCCATGTATCACATTATAACAACTTCTAAAATGTGGACACGGCTCTATAAGGCGGTGTGTCCACATTTAAAAAAAAGACACTTTTCTTAGGAAAAACATAACTTTTCAAAATGTGGACACGCCGCCTTTTAGAGCCGTGTCCACATTTTAAAAAAATACACTTTTCTTAGGAAAAACATACTTTTTTCAAAATGTGGACACGCCGCCTTATAGAGCTGTGTCCACATTTTAAAAAAGACACTTTTCTTAGGAAAAACATACTTTTTCAAAATGTGGACACGCCGCCTTATAGAGAGAGCCGTGTCCACATTTTAAAAAAGACACTTTTCTTAGGAAAAACATACTTTTTTAAAATGTGGACACGCCGCCTTATAGAGCTGTGTCCACATTTTAAAAAAGACACTTTTCTTAGGAAAAACATACTTTTTTAAAATGTGGACACGCCGCCTTATAGAGCCGTGTCCACATTTTGAAAAAGTATGTTTTTCCTAAGAAAAGTGTCTTTTTTAAAATGTGGACACGCCTCTATAAGGCGGCGTGTCCACATTTTGAAAAAGTATGTTTTTCCTAAGAAAAGAGTCTTTTTTTAAAATGTGGACACACCGCCTTATAGAGCCGTGTCCACATTTTAAAAGTTTAATATGTGACACATGGAAGGTATATTCCGGGGAAAGGGTCTCCTTTGGGGACAAATACATAGAAAAAGGGGCTTGGATTACTTTTTGGGGGTAAAATATCAAGTTTTTGAAAATGTGGACACAGATCGTCTTTGAGATTTACGCATTTTTTGAAAAATGGACATGTTCAATGTTTCAAGTTCTGAAGGGAATGAAAAATAATATTTTTCAATTTACAACATATTAAGTAGAATGCCGGCATGTTCTGAAGGGAATACAAATTGATATTCTCCATTTACAGCTATTTAGTCAATGTGGCAAGTTCTGAAGGGAATGAATAATATCATTTTTTGATATTTGTTTAACATGCCTTATATAAACGAGTCCATGCGGTCCTTTTCATGTATTTGGTTCATTAAGACGTGCTCGACCTCTAGTCCAATGAAAAACGTCGTTATATAATGGTAGCCGCGAAAATAGACTGGTTTAAAACCCATTACTAAGAGCAAAATAAGTGGAAAAATCAGTTTACTCAAATTGGGACAGGGCCCATTGATTTTTTTTAAACATTATTGACAATCATAACGAAGATATACATATATTTATATAATTTTAATGACTTCATGATATAATGAAAATCTTAAAATAAATGTAGAAATCACATCATTTATCATAATGTTCAAAAGCTTTATATACATGTATACTGGCTTCCTATGCTATCAAGGGTTCTATGGTATCACTGTAGTGTCCAGTCTATAACACAGTATGCATCTCTGCTAAAATATGAGAATTATTTTATAGATGTGATGACACATAATAAAACATTTGTCAAAAGGATATTTCAAAATAATGCAAACATGTTGACAATTTCCTTATGATCTTTAAAATTCATCAACCCTAGTCACCATAAATGCAGTTTACATTACCTTGAACGTTATAAAATTCATTAATATTTAGTCTGATGAGTCTGTTGTACATTATTGTTTCTAGAAATGGTCACTCATTGAATCTTATACCAGTTACTAACAAATACAGGATACACAATATGTGCATACCTTGATACCATAGAACATTTAGAATAATAAGCTCAATGAGGATACCCTTCTTTTCAAATCTAATTCTGACATGTTTTCGTAAACTTGATTACATTTTATAGCATAACAATTTAGTAAAAGGGTCTCAGAAAGCATTTGAGTTCCATTTTTCTTTACAAATTGTTTGCAGTCTATTTTTTTCGACAAAACATTTAAGTACCGTGATACCATTGAACACCATGCTATATACACTTATATTTGGGTCGCTTGTTTGAACCAAATTGTTTTCGGAATTTGAAAGCACACTTTTAAAGCTGAAAACAGTTTTTGCCATACATTACAGTCAGTTGTTTTGCCCGAGTCAGAGTTAGGTTAAGTGACGGGTTTACGTTTAAAAGGACACATGGCAATCGCAGTCTTTATCAAACATTATAATTAGCCTCCCGATTTATTAATCCAGTATCGTTTTGACTTTAAATCTGCTTGTATATATTTTAATACAATTTTAAGTTTCAACTTTTCTTAGTTATCCTACCATAGGTTAGTAATATGGCAAAACAGGGTGCATAGAATTACCGGAATCCACCTATTTACCGGAATCCTACCGGAATCCACTTTTGAATTACCGGAATCCACTATTTATGATCTTAATTGACGTTAATGTATAGTTAATTAAGTAATATATTAATGAATATGTGTTTTTGTGACTTTAATTATCGAAAAATACCGAAATACGACTTTTGAATTACCGGAATCCACTATTTTTTATCTAAATTACCCCGGAGTCCACTATTTATGATCTAAATTGACGTAAATGTATAGTTAATAAAGTAATATATTAATGGATATATTAATGAATATGTGTTTTTGTGACTTTAATTATCGAAAAATACCGGAATACGACTTTTGAATTACCGGAATCCACCATTTTTGATCTAAATCCACACGGAAACCGAGCACCACGTTGCTTAGACAAGTTGGCCATATTAGAAATTAATAACTTCAATACAATCCAGGAATATCACAGAGATTTAAATTGCTTTGTAACACAGATGAGATAAAATTAATATTTTGTTTCAAGTATATATACATCTCTCATTTTACTCAATCTACTCAAAGTTCTCAAAGTACTCAAAATTATATAAACCAAACAACAACAATCAAAGCGTTCAGACTGTAGTCTTTGATGTATATATAACACATCTTCAATTAATAGCATAATGTAAAGACATTGTTAATGGAAGCAAATAATCAGCTGCTAATTATAAAATAATTACTATCAAACTGTTAATTGCTTGTTCACACAAGGAGCTATTAAAAACATCCTGCTCACACTTAAAGGTTTCGGTGTCCTTTGTAAAGTAATTAAAAAAAATGAAATAATTTACTTCATTCTTGATTTCATAATCGACTTTTGCATCTAATATTGTTAGTTTGCGACGCAGTGTTAACAAGAGGCTGCGAGTAATGTTGCAGGAAGACTTCATCAATGTCATGAAGAAACTGAAGTTCCCTCGCCATTATGACGCAGACATGGTTCATCCTGGAGCCAAAGAAGGTGGCATGAGAATATTGACATCTGTCATTCATAGATGTTTATTTTCTACCAAGATATAAATGCTTTATGCATTATAAAGGCCCTTTTAAGGGCCAAACAATATTGTTCGAAAGAACATCTCAAAATTGTCAATAACCAAGGCCCTTTTAACAATATCACTAAAATTATACTGTATTTATTATTATGACATATGTAAAATAGGTAAAAAACTAATGCAAACAACATCATCATCCGTAAATGAAATTTTATTAGCAATTTATTTTTTAGCAAAATTCATAAAATACGAAAAAAAACTAATAAATATATAAAAAACAACATATTTTATAAAGTATATATCATTATTAGTACATTATCTTTAGTCTTCTAATACTATAACTAATGTATTCTATCAATATTTTAAAATATATCAATTATAAAAAGTGGATTCCGGTAATTCAAGTGGATTCCGGTAGGATTCCGGTAAATAGGTGGATTCCGGTAATTCTATGCACCGGGCAAAACAATGTTCGTTATGCTATTCTTGGACTGAACAAATGCAATATATTTAGAAAAACCTATGTTACGCCGCGAGTTTTTAAAAAATCAAGAGTGCCGTATATCCCTTTAAGGTTAGGTGAAAATAATAATAATAATAATAATAATAGTTAATAATAATAATAATAATAATAAAAATGGAAGAAAATCTCCAGAAAAGCTATTCCTATCACAGTTGCTCCTCCGCCTGACCCTGACGAGTGAAAACAAACTGACTGTAATTCGTTAAAAAGAACGCCTTCCTTTTTAAGAAGTTTCCCAGTAAAATATATTTATGATTTAATTTTTTTAATTTTGATTTTTTTCATATATAAAATATCTCCGACATCCTTCTATAAACAACAAAAATAGTATCCTATAGTGTAGATTATCCACCTTATTTTACTGTTAATATCCAGTACTGAATGCGTGGAATTAAAAAAATAAATTAAATCTTATTAATTTGAATGCATACTATAATTATTAAAGGCAGATGAAACAGTCGACAACGTGTTGAAGTCTTAAAACTGAGGCAATTACGCTCAATAGAATATAAAACAACCCCAATAGCTGTAACTTAATATCGCGATAACTCATGTGAACTAATCTACTATTACGTTGTTTACCATGTACACTGCATTTAGGCATAAAACGGAAAGCGTGCAGGGCCAAGTGGCTGGTTAATAGTACAGGTAGTCTGCACATAACAATCAGCTAAACAATTCGCATTCCATTTTAACGGAGTATACATTCCAGCTGGATTGTTTCAATCAACACCTGGGAATATCGTATGAATTAATGCAGATTTGACAGTGATATAATATACAAATACTCGACAAAGTCTGTATCATCTCCGCTAAAGTTGAACATAAACTATGAAAAGACAAACAAACAAACACACAAACAAATACAACACAAAACAACAACAAAAAACAACAAAACCACAACAACATAATCCACAACAATGAATTTACATGTTAAATGTCTTACTAACAGTGCTGACTGTTCAATATTTATTCACAAACCGATACGTAGAAGACGAGATTTTGCTCTTACGGCCAAATACTCGACTGCTTTATAACTTATTCAGTTCCACTAAGATTTTGTCTATAATAAATATAGAAAATCATTTAGCTCAAACACGCTTTACAAACAGTAGACAACGAATAAGCATGCTGCTATACCAGCAAAAGTCAATTTGAGTATTCCAGTGGTATTTTTCGTTAATTTCTCCTTTTCCGTTGAGCATCTGTTTGCGTGAAGTACTTACTTCACGTAGAAAAGACCAGCATGGTGGCGAAACCACGCGACTTTCTAATCGGTTTCACGGCCAAAAACGAGCTTTACAATGCGAGCATTTTCCTCGGCCGCAAAAGGTAATTTGCTTCATGCAGTACTTTCCGAGATTAGCCCTCCCAAAATGTACACAGGCATATATTTCTGTCGATTCCAAGGCGTTCGGAGGGCTAATCTCAGAAAGTACTAGATAAATCGAATTATCTTTAGCGGCGGAGGAAAGAGCTCTATTTGGAGGGGTATGTGCACTTCAGGTGAACACAATTCGATACATATTAAGAAAGTTATGAAGCGAACACCTACCTGAATTGAGCGTATGGTTTACAATCTTTTGCCGTGAAACCTATCAAACCGTCACGTGGTTTCTCCACCCTGAAGACCGTGTCATCTCCGTTAAGCACTGGAAAACGCCTGACCAATAAAATATATTTAACATTGTTTTCTGAAGTAAGATTTGACGGTAAGAACGAGGGAGAAAATCAGTAAACAGAACAGCAAGTTGCTCAACGGAAAAAGACCACTAGAATACGCGTAATGTGCCCTGAAACAAAGCTTTGATGCTCTCAGAAACAGAAGCCAATAGTGCACAACGACAAAAACAACAACGTGCGCCGTAATGGTCCAACTCAATAAGTACATGTGGTATAGCACCGGAGGTCATTAACATGAAAGACGTAATGTCTGGTCACGTGACAACCACAACTCGTATAATCTATCATCGTCTCTATCCAGAAACCTCCGCTTCAAACAGCGTTTTCTCCACTGAATTATCCTGTAATTAGAAAGAACGGAATTAGTTATTGACGTGTAATATTCCCTGTGGCGATAACATACAAACGTTTGCAAATCGGTACAACCTCGTCAAGACAATACTTCAGCATGATTATGAATGGTGGTCTCCATCCCAAATCGGAGCTTTGAGGGAGTATGAGAGATCCAACGAGGAGATCCCAAATCGGAGTTTTGATGGTATGTGAGAGATCCAAGATCTCCATCCGAAATCGGAGCTTGGAGGAAATATGAGAGATACAACGATCTCCATCCCAAATCGGAGCGTTAAGGGACTGCGAGACACCAAACGATCTCCCATCCAAAATCGGAGCTTGGAGGGAATATGAGACATCCAACGATCTCCCATCCGAAATCGGAACTTTGAGGGATTATGGGAGATCCAACGATCTCCATCCCAAATTGGAGCTTTGAAGGAGTATGAGAGATCCAGCGATCTCCATCCCAAATCGGAGCTTTGAGGTAATATGAGAGATCCAACGATCTCCATCCCAAATCGGAGCTTTGAGGGTGTATGAGAGATCCAACGATCTCCATTCTAAATCGGGGCTTTGAGATAATATGAGAGATCCAACAATCTCCATCCCAAATCGGAGATTTTAGGGAGTGTGAGAGATCCAGCGATCTCCCACCCCAAATCAAAGCTTTAAGAGAATATGAGATATACAACGATCTCCATCCCTAATCGGAGCTTTGAGGGAGTATGAGAGATCCAGCGATCTCCATCCCAAATCGGAGCTTTGAGGGAGTATGATCTTCCATCAAAAATCGGAGCTTTGAGGGAATATGAGAGATCCAATGATCTCCATCCCAAATCGGAGCTTTGAGGGAGTATGAGAGATGCAACGATCTCCATCCCAAATCGGAGATTTAAGGGACTGTGAGAGATCCAACAATCTCCCATCTCAAATCCTAGCTTTGAGAGAGTATGAGAGATCCAACGAGGAGATCCCAAATCGGAGTTTTGATGGTATGTGAGAGATCCAAGATCTCCATCCGAAATCGGAGCTTGGAGGGAATATGAGAGATCCAACGATCTCCATCCCAAATCGGAGCGTTAAGGAACTGCGAGACATCAAACAATCTCCCATCCAAAATCGGAGCTTGGAGGGAATATGAGAGATCCAACGATCTACATCCGAAATCGGAGCTTTAAGGGACTGTGAGAGATCCAACGATCTCCCATCCGAAATCGGAACTTTGAGGGATTATGGGAGATCCAACGATCTGCACCCCAAATTGGAGCTTTGAAGGAGTATGAGAGATCCAGCGATCTCCATCCGAAATCGGAGCTTTAAGGGACTGTGAGAGATCCAACGATCTCCCATCCGAAATCGGAACTTTGAGGGATTATGGGAGATCCAACGATCTCCACCCCAAATTGGAGCTTTGAAGGAGTATGAGAGATCCAACGATCTCCAACCCAAATCGGAGCTTTGAGGTAATATGAGAGATCAAACGATCTCCCATCCGAAATCGGAGCTTTGAGGGTAAATGAGAGATACAACGATCTCCCATCCGAAATCGGAGCTTTGAGGGTAAATGAGAGATACAACGATCTCCCATCCGAAATCGGAGCTTTGAGGGTAATATGAGAAATCCAACAATCTCCATCCCAAATCGGAGATTTTAGGGAGTGTGAGAGATCCAACGATCTCCCACCCCAAATCACAGCTTTATGAGAGTATGAGATATACAACGATCTCCATCCCTAATCGGAGTTTTGAGGGAGTATGAGAGATCCAACGATCTCCATCCCAAATCGGAGCTTTGAGGGTATATGAGAGATCCAATGATCTTCATCCCAAATCGGAGCTTTGATGGAGTATGAGAGATGCAACGATCTCCATCCCAAATCGGAGATTTAAGGAACTTTGAGAGATCCAACAATCTCCCATCTCAAATCGTAGCTTTGAGAGAGTATGAGAGATCCAACGATCTCCATCCCAAATCTGAGCTTTAAGGGACTGTGAGAGATCAAAAGATATCCCATCCGAAATCGGAGCTTTGAGGGTGTATAAGAGATCCAACGATCTCCATCCCAAATCGGAGCTTTATGGGACTGTGAGAGATCAAACGATCTCCCATCCGAAATCGGAGCTTTGAGGTAGTATGAGAGATCCAACGATCTCCATCCCAAATCGGAGCGTTAAAGGACTGAGAGATATCCAACAATCTCCCATCCCAAATTGGAGCGTTTAAAGACTGAGAGATATCCAACAATCTCCCATCCCAAATCGGATTGTTAAGGGACTGTGATAGATCCAACGAACTCCCATCCCAAATCAGAGCTTTGAGGAAGTATGAGAGATCTAACGATTTCCATCCAAAATCGGAGCGTTGAGAGAGTTTGAGAGAATTAACGATCTCCATCCCAAATCGGAGCTTTAAGGGACTGTGAGAGATCCAACGATCTCCATCCCAAATCGGAGATTTAAGGGAATGTGAACGATCTAACGATCTCCCATCCGAAATCGTAGCTTTGAGAGAGTGAGAGAGATCCAACGATCTCCATCCCAAATCTGAGCTTTTAAGTGAATGAGAAATCCAACGATTTCCCATCTCAAATCGGAGCTTTGAGGGAGTATGAGTGATACAAAGATCTCCATACCAAATCGGAGCTTTGAAGGAGTATGAGAGATCCAACGATCTCCAATCCCAAATCGGAGCTATAGTGAGACCTTGAGATATCCAATGATCTCCGTACCAAACCGGAGTTATAGAGGGACTGAGAGATATTCAACGATCTCCGTCCCAAATCGGAGCTATAGAGGGACTGAGAGATATCCAATGATCTCCGTCCCAAATCGGAGCTATAGAGGGACTGAGAGATATCCAACGATCTTCGTCCCAAATCAGAGCTTTGAGGAACTGAGAGATATCCAACGATCTCCACCTCAAATTGGAGCTTTGAGGGACTGAAAGATGATATTCAACTATCTCAATCCCATATCGGAGCTATAGAGGGACTGAGAGATATCCAACGATCTCCGTCCCAAATCGGAGCTTTGAAGGACTGTGAGATATCCAACGATCTCCGTTCCAAATCGGAGCTTTGAAGGACTTGGAATATCCAACGATCTCCCTCCCAAATCGGAGCTATAGAGGGACTGAGAGATATCCAACGATCTTCGTCCCAAATTGGAGCTTTGTGTGACTTAGAGATATCTAACCATCTCCGTCCCAAATCGGAGCTATAGAGGGACTGAGAGATATCCAGCGATCTCCGTCCAAAATCGGAGCTTTGAAGGACTGAGAGATATCCAACGATCTCCGTCCCAAATCGGAGCTATAGAGGGACTGAGAGATATCCAACGATCTCCGTCCCAAATTGGAGCTTTGAAGGAATGAGAGAGATTCAACGATCTCCGTCCCAAATCGGAGCTATAGAGGGACTGAGAGATATCCAACGATCTCCATCCCAAATCGGAGCTTCGAGGGACTGAGAGATATCCAACGATCTCCGTGCCAAATCGGAGCTTCGAGAGACTGAGAGATATCCAACGATCTCCGTCCCAAATCGAAGCTTTAGAGGAACTGGAAGATATCTAAAGATGTCCGTCCCAAATCTTAGCTTTCAAGGAATGAGAGATAGTTAACAATCTCCGTCCCAAATCGGAGCTATAGAGGGACTTAGAGATATCCAACGATCTCCATCCCAAATCTGAGCTTCGAGGGACTGAGTGATATCCAACGATCTCCGTCCCAAATCGAAGCTTTAGAGGGACTGAAAGATATCCAACGATCTCCGTCCCAAATCGGAGCTTTGAAGGACTGAGAGATATCCAACGATCTCCGTCCCAAATCGCAGCTTTGGGGGAATGAGAGATATCCAACGATCTCCGTCCCAAATCTTAGCTTTGAAGGACTGAGAGATATCCAACGATCTCCGTCCCAAATCGGAACTTTGAGGGACTGAGAGATATTCAACTCTCTTCATCCCAAATCGGAGCTTTTCGGAGATTTTCGGGAGTATGAGATATCCAAGTCCCCGACTCATCATAGAGTTACATGATTACTAATTTATTCATCGCACAATATAATGATTAGCCATATACTGAAGGTGTGTTGATCAACAACAATATGGGAAGGGTTTAATCTAATGTTGGTAGAACTTGTTACCCAACCCATTTGTCATTATAATATGTCTATCGTATATATGTTTATATTTGCTCTGTTTGTAAAATATTGGCAATAAAATATGTTTAAATCAAAATCAACAACAATACAGTGCGTATATTTTGTTAGTTTTTTAAGTGGGGTTTTACGCCATTTTAGCACATGTAAGGACATATATGACGGTCGTCTTTTTGTGGTAGGAGCAGACCACCCCATTTGTTCTTAGTACTCATTTGTTCTGAGTATAACCAGTACTAAATACCTTCTGGCACTTTCTCATTTGAGAAGTCGAGCTCCTAGTGAGAGACGAGACAGTTTTAGACGCAGCGGCCAGTGCGTCTAAGAATATGATTAAGTGTGAACTTTTAAGAACAATCATTTACAATGAGTTCGCAATCAGACAATTCATTAAATAATGTGTCACATTTTGGTTATCTTTGCAAAGGTAAAAATAACAGCATCACATAGCTACCTTATTTGTGGGTACTTGGTCTATGGTTGTGTACACCATGCCCAGATGACCGGAACTCGACTTTAAACTACTTCGTTTGCGCATGAGTCTCTTTTGCCTGTACTTCCGGGTCATCACAGCTATGACCTGTTCGTAATAATAACATACATAATTATATACCACATTAACTGTTTTGTAACTATGCGTATACTTTATAGTGCACGACTAATCTTACGTTTTCGAGTAAATCCTTTAAAGAGGAATTTATAACTACATTTACGTATGTTTTCTGTTGTAGTACTGATAATTGATTTCCGAAGATATGGGCATAACAAGCATACGATTGCTGACTGGCAATACTGTGGATAAGGTAAGATTTTAAACAAAATGTTATAGAGGTGTTATTGTCCAAAAAAAAAAGAAAGTCATCTACTATACTTTTAGCCAAATGCGATTCACAGAGTAGTTGTCGTCATTTTTTCTTTGCTGTTGTTGTGATGAAACATTTTAATGGAGATGTAAACTGTCATTTTCATTGTTAATAAGTTGCTCCATACATGTCACTGGCCACTCCATACATGTCACTGGCCACTCCATACATATCACTGGCCACTCCATACATGTCACTGGCCACTCCATACATATCACTGGCCACTCCATACATGTCCCTGGCCACTCCATACATATCACTGGCCACTCCATACATGTCACTGGCCACTCCATACATGTCACTGGCCACTCCATACAAGTCACTGGCCACTCCATACATATCACTGGCCTTTGACACTGGCCACTCCATTCATGTCACTGGCCACTCCATACATATCACTGGCCTTTGACACTGGCCACTCCATTCATGTCACTGGCCACTCCATACATGTCACTGGCCACTTCATACATGTCACTGGCCACTCCATACATGTCATCCATACATATCACTGGCCACTCCATACATATCACTGGCCACTCCATACATGTCACTGGCCACTCCATACATATCACTGGCCACTCCATACATGTCACTGGCCACTCCATACATATCACTGGCCACTCCATACATGTCACTGGCCACTCCATACATATCACTGGCCACTCCATTCATATCACTGGCCACTCCATACAAGTCACTGGCCACTCCATACATATCACTGGCCTTTGACACTGGCCACTCCATACATGTCACTGGCCACTCCATACATGTCATTGGCCACTCCATACATGTCACTGGTCACTCCATACATATCACTGGCCACTCCATACATGTCACTGGCCACTTCATACATGTCACTGACCACTCCATACATGTCACTGGCCACTCCATACATATCACTGGCCAAACATAAGTACGAACAAAGCGCAATCACATAAGCCCCTTTGGCCATAAAGACGTACATGAAGTCAAACAACTCGCTCTTACCTCGCCGTTGCAAAAACAGTACACGGTGGAAACGAATGCGCCCTGCAAACGGAAACAAAAATAATATTGCAAAAAAATTTACAATGGAAAATAATCACGTCAAAGCCTAAAATATTGTTACTAGATTTAGTATGCTAAGATTTAGTATGCTAATAATTATATAATTATTTATTATATAATTACGTATTATATAATTATGTATAATATAATTGTGTAATATATAATTATGTAGTATATAATTACGTATTATATAATTATGTAGTATCTAATTGAAGTATGATTACGTATTATATAATGACGTAGTATACCATTACGTAGTATATCGTTACGTATTATATAATTATGTAGTATATACTTATGTAGTATATAATGACGTATTATATAAAAACGTAGTATATCGTTACATAATATATAATTATGTAGTATATACTTATGTAGTATATAATGACGTATTATATAATTATGTATTATATAATTTTGTAGTATATAATTATGTATTATATAATGAAGTATAATTACGTAGTATATAATTACTTATTATACGTATTATATATTTACGTATTATATAATTACGTAGTATATAATTACGTATATAAGTATGTAGTACATAATTACTTATATAATTACGTATTATATACTTATGTAGTATTTAATTATGTAGTATATAATTATGTATTATATAATTACGTATTATATAATTATGTATTATATAATTATGTATTATATAAGTACGTATTATATAAGTATGTAGTGTATAATTACGTATTATATAATTATGTATTAAATAATTAAGTAGTATATAATTATGAAGTATATAATTACGTATTATATAATTATGTATTATATAATTATGTATTATATAAGTACGTATGATATAAATACGTATTATTTAATTATGTAGTATATAATTATGAAGTATATAATTACGTAATATTAAATTGTGTTAAACAATTACGTATTATATAAGTATGTATCATATTATTATGTATTATATAATAACATATTATATAATTATGTATTTACATCCGATAACTGATCCAAGTACTAACATATCTCTACACTCGGTTCGTACACAACGGATACATATGGTGATACTGAAATTATTTAGTATGATTATCAAATTATATAGTATGATACTGACATGTTTAGTATGAAACTGAATAGTTAGTATGATACTAAATAATTTAGAATGACACCAACATTATTTAGAATGATGCTGAAATTATTGAGTATGATACTGTATCCTACTAATTAAACCTTACCATGCGTTACGTACCGCGAGGGTCATTATTGTAGATGTTAGTATGATACTTAATTATATTGTATGATAATGAAACGTTTTGAATGATAGTCAAAAAAGACATTATCTTATGGAAGACGGATGCGGCCATTTCGACTTCGCGACTTCGCGACTTTTCGCCCTGTTAATACAAGGCGAAAAGTCGAAGGCGAAAAGTCGCCAACACGAAAAGTCGAAGGCGAAAAGTCGCCAACCCGAAAAGTCGCAAACCCGCCGTTTTGGACGAAATTTCAACTCGAAAAGTCGCCAATCCAATATTGTAAAATTTCGACTTTTGCCACGAGATTTCGTCCATAACGGCGGGTTTGCGACTTTCCACCTTCGACTGTTCGGGTTGGCGACTTTTCGCCTTGTGGAAAGGGTATTTTAACAAGGCGAAAAATCGAAGGCGAAAAGTCGAAATGGGCGCATCCGTCTTCCATAAATTGACTATTGCAAGTGAGTCAACAAACGGGATATATATCTTGAAGTCGAAAAGTCGCCAACACGAAAGTCGCCAACCCGAAAAGTTTTACACTATCGAATTAGCGACTTTGCGAGTCGAAATTTCGTCCAAAACGGCGGGTTTGCGACTTTTTGCCTTCGACTATTCGGGTTGGCGACTTTTTGCCTTCGACTTTTGTGTTGGCGATTTTTCGCCTTGTATTAACAGGGCGAAAAGTCGCGAAATCGCGAAGTCGAAATGGCCGCATCCGTCTTCCATAGTATCGTACACAAAAATATATTGTATCTATTCATACTAATGACATAATTATGACCCTGATCGTACACCATACGAGGAGCGTTCATTATATAATGCAACTATCCGTCGTATTCACGTTATGTGAGGTTTACACACGCAATTTGAAAATGATCTTATAGAATGAACCTTAAGTGACACTTTCTGAAAATTTTATCAAAATCAGTGAAGATATAAATCTATGACGACTGTTTGTTGGGACATATTCATATACACTGCCTTAAAAAGCGGCAGAACAGTTTTAAGTCAAAGGCAAAAAATACCGTTTTCTTGGAAATATAAAAGTCCTGAAAATATCAAATTCCAATTAAAATAATAATCAAAATCAGTTTGAAGATATGATGGAAAATGGTTTTAAATACATGGGTAACGAATTGAAGGGATACGCTAAAGATTTAATATAAAATCAACAATTTTATTTACACCGTCCCAAAAATATTAAAGCCTGAAGTTGCTCTTCGCTTTTTTAGCATACAAATTAAGCTAAATGTTGTCGCACTGACAACATTTAAGGAGCAATAAACCCAAAGATAAACACATTACAAATAAAAACTACTAACATTTTCATATGGAAGATCTAGAAGTTTGTGGTTTAGGCAAAAAATTGGCCGTCGAAATCAGATTTTTAGTCAAAATATTTTTTTCCGTTTTTGGCGTGTTCAGTATCATTTACATATCTTAAAAAAATCCACTTTAAACACATTTTTTATTAGATGGAAGAATCTGAAACTTGATAAATTAATGGGGGAAAGTTCACATATCAATAACTACAACAATGGGCCATAATTAAATTTTAGGACCATAGTTGCATTATATAATGAACGCCCCTCGTAGATACATGTAGGTAAATTAATATAAAAATAAAAATAACTTTCTGGAACTACTTTCACATACTTATAATGCATTTCCGACTTATAGGGGTGTGCCTTAGGGACTGCCTGACGCAGCTGATAGCCCGTTGGACTTGAAATCCGCAGGCCCGGGGTTCAACCCCAACTGCATTTCGTTGCAGAGTTCTTAGGCAAAGCCTTTCCCATGGCCTCTTCCGACGGATCACGCGATCCCGTGTATTGGACCTTATCGTCCGAATACGTTACATAACCATACGACTATTCGAGCGTCTCCGTGGCCGAACCTTTGCCGCTGCGGGTTCAATCCCACTGGGAGTTCGACTTGTAAGTGTGGAAGTGTCGATTCCTACGGATGGCGGGAGGTGTACACTACTGATTCTACCCATGAAAAATGGGTGGTCTGCCTCAACCACAAAAAAATCGACCGTCATATATAACCTTACATGTGTTGAAAATGACGTTAAACACCATACATACAAAGACTATTCGTTTGTAAGAGTAGGGGCATATTCCCGGATACTATGTATCCTTCTTCTGTTTCTGGGGCGGCTTAACTATCCAAGTATGCGTTGATGAGCCGTTTCAAAATTCAGTTCGAGGGTGCCTTATAAAATTGTCTCTGGTTCATTCTTGGAATATTCAGAAATTATATTGTCAATACTTTTCCTTGAAGTATTCTCAATATATTTCTTACGTTATTTATTTTCATTTCTTTGGAGAGAAACTCCACATATTACATCATTGTGATGATTTTAATCTTCAATAATAAACAACAAAACATAACAAGTGGTCACCTGTAATGACGTGAAAAGGGCCACAGCTATGTGATAAAACTCGTCTAACGAGGAGCCGGGCGGAGGCTTTAAAGGTAACAATAAATACTGCAGACCAAGCAGTGGAATCAGGATTAAGGTAGCTCGGGTGGCTTTTCTGAAAAGAGAGAGAGAGAGATGGAATCAGGATTAAGGTAGCTCGGGTGGCTTTTCTGAAAAGAGAGAGAGAGAGAGAGAGACTACGGTTCATTATCGCAGTTACCCTAGTAACGATACACAGGTTTTTGTATTCCACTGCCAGAAAAAAGAAGGTACTCTGTATATATTAGTGATAGGTACCTAGCAGAGGTTCGTAACAAAAACAAATAAAACTCTAAAATACCCGAAATATATGTGAAAGAGTGAATGCATAAATGTATAAATGCATAAATAAATGAATGTACGAATGAATGAATGAAAGAATAAACGAACGAACGAGATATTATACAATTTAAATTTAAGTCAAACAAATACAATAATACAGACATAATAACATAACATACATCTCCTCCCATCGAGATTGTGTTAAATAACGTACACATACAAATAATCCGAGACACATAATATACAGTTTAGGGTTTATTTCAAAAACATACAATAATACAAATTTAGTAACAAAGCACGCAATAACACGGCATAGAAGGTAAACATAGAACAAATATAAACAAATGAGGGACCTGTGAATCATTCTCCAGACATCTAACTATTGTTAAATAATGCTGTGACGCTCCACGCTTTCACTTAGTTTTTGTTGGGAGATAATTTGGGTTGTTTCTTATACTTTCACTCATAACCAGTCAGATAGACTTATTTATTTTAACACAGTCTACTGCTTTGTAATTTACATCACTTCCGGTGACAATTTTCTAGGGTAAGAACGCATAACATAACTCTCTCCAAAATTCGTTGCCATCTGCTATATTTCTAACACTAAACCTTTCGAAAACTCTATACATTGAGAGACCACTACGTAGTTCATTATTTCCGCCGTATTTAATTTATTTGGTTGTATTTTTCACTTCTAAACTATCCTGTCGGCCTGTACTTCCGAGAAAACCAACGTGATGCATAACTGCTATTTTATAGATATTTTAGTATAAAAATGAGCATGTATTGTTTGAAACTAAATTATAGAATAATGCATACTGATATTTAAAGAAATGTTTTGTATTTAAACTAAAATGACATTGCATATATGGCCGATCATAGAATGTTACATACAGTGATGTGTAGAGTGTTTCATACACCATATATCTAAGCACTTTGAAGCCATGACCCTGCGTTAATTGTAAGACATGCGTATTCATATCGCTCTGATATCGTTTATGAAATAAGTGTCATATTTCTGCAGGAAATATTCGAACGTATGTAACTTATGAATTCTACCATAAAATATGTTAAAACATCATCCTCTAAGGTTACCTTTATTTCATCATGGATTCGTCGTGTAGAGTATCTATTTCTACCTTGATTCAGAGTGCTGAGTTTTATATTGTGATAGTGTAGACTAGCAAAAGCTGTGTTTTAATTTCACGATAAGTCATAATCATTGGCATGCTGTCGTAAATTTGTCTATTTGGGGCGAATAGTTAGACGAATACATGATTCCCTGATATTATCCGATTTTTAGATGTGGACCACCAAGTGGTGTTAAAATTATGTCGAGGGTTTAATAATTTGTTCAACTGGAACGAATAACTGAAACGCTTGCATAAACTTATGCCATAAGTTGGGGTCACATTGTAGTTTTATATACATGTATGTACTTTTGTTTATTGCTAGTTTTCGATTGCTGATACACAGATTGGGTAGAAAATTGTATCTATTATATATGGTGGATGTCTTACTTAAAAGTGGATAGGTCTAACGACTGCACATTGAATTAATCTAAAACCTAATTGCTTATAGCTTTTGTAACGACCTTATATTTATTATTTATAGCTAATGTCCACGGATCTGATTATACGTGTCGTCATGCATTATATATTGAAACTTACTAATCATAATGATGTTTTCTCAGTATGAATAAATGTTATTTGGATATTTCTCTTTTGGTGTTTCCTAAAAGTCCAATATATATGTTGAGTTTTGAGATGTCCTTAAATCTAAAAGACGTGTACATTACCGACA
Organism: Cyrtodaria siliqua; assembly: GCA_037043455.1. Taxonomy (NCBI): domain Eukaryota; kingdom Metazoa; phylum Mollusca; class Bivalvia; order Adapedonta; family Hiatellidae; genus Cyrtodaria; species Cyrtodaria siliqua. The sequence goes on along the minus strand of JAWPHD010002040.1, from coordinate 238,390 downwards.
CGCCGAACCCATTTTAGGAAAGTTATGGTGGTTCAGGATGGTAGTTGTTGAATTGTCAATGGCGGCCATTCTGGATTCCCATAACTTATGTCGACCGACTTTAAAAATGAACCCCGAGATTAGCCAGGGCGGAGTTCTAGGACCTAGGTTATTCAAACTGGTGTTCCTAGAATGTCCTTATGTTATGAGTCTTCATAAAACTTTAAAAACAACTATCGAGACAGCAAACGATAGGGTCGGTTGTGACAATGTCTCCAAACAAATATGCCTGATATGTTAGATGCTAATTTTAATCGTACCCTTTCATTATTCAAAAGGTCAGTGCATACTTTGTAATCTTAGAAAATAGTAAATATAGTTTACCAGTTTACCCCACTGACTACAAATTAAGACAACTGTTCTTCCTCATAAAGAGTACTCTTGATTTTACATAATCTCGATTTTTTTCGCTTGTTTTTTATCTACAGTTTTAAATTTCTGAAGAAAGGTGCCACCTCATGCAATAGTACCCTTCTCGGGTCAGTAGTCACTCCCTCTGATAAATAGTTCTAACCATTGACTCAGAAGGCATTAAAAGCTGTATACTTTAATTAACAAAAATCGTGGAAATTCCACGAAAACTAGCTTTTTCATTTGAAATGCTATTACATTACCGGTAAGATAAAATCGAAGTCACAAAAGGCATTTTTCGTTCCAATATCTCATTCCCATCTAAAGTTATTGAGCAGATTTATTTTTCTATTTTTGGTAACGGTGACCTTGACACCAGTGACCCCAAATGCAATCCCAAGCTTCCTTTTCATATAAGGTACCTACACAGCAAGTTTTGTTCCAATATCTCACGTGTAATTAAAATTATTGGGCGGAAAACAAGATTCTGTCGCCGCACGTACGCCCGCCCGCACGCCCGCAAAACGACTTATCCCTATCTAAAAAAGCTAATATATATGCAGTCTTGGGTTACATCATACAATTGTTTTGTTCTTTATCATTGTCAATGACGGTTTCTAGATGATGTAGATTAATGTGAACGTTCATAAGTCCGTATTGTAAAAGTTGTTCTAAAATGAATGTCGAAAGTATTTATATATAGAACGTGACCTAATCAGTAAACACTAACCTCCCCTGGGGTCCCCTTGTACTTACACATACACAATACATATAAACAATACACATACACAATACATATAAACAATACACATACACAATACATATAAACAATACACATACACAATACATATAAACAATACAACGATGTTATTAAGTATAAGGTAGTTTAAAATTTATTTTTGAAACTGCTAAAAAACGTTCATAAATTTCAAATATATTTAAAACAATTTATTGTGCTGTTTGTTAAAGACATATATATATATAGTCTCACACGATCACGCACGCGAACACGCAAGAGCAAACATGCATCCATAAACGCACTTGCATCCACCATTTGGTTTAAACATATTTTATTTCGATGTCGTGTAATAAAACATACTCTAACACTAATGGATTGGTAGATTATCTATTTCGTTCTTTAAAATACATTTAATCACAGTTCAACTATTTAGTGAGAAGAAAATTATAGATGGTGGGTTTGTTCTAAAGTCTAACCAATTCTGCTTACGGAATCGCTTACCATATACATGTCATCGACAAGTGGTTCCTTTGTAAAGCAAATGTTTTTCGCCAACAGACATACATACAGTATTTAATATTTGTTTTAGCAAGGTAAATTTGAAATCTAAAATCAGAAACGAGCAACTTACTTTGTCTTTGTGACCTCCGGCATCTGTCGGAGTTTCGTTATCAGTAGACGCACTATGTTGATGAGAAATATAGCATTGATCTGAAAAGACAAATGCAATTAATGACAACATTAATATACTAAAGGAAAAATAAGTATAAACTATATAGCGGCAATTTCCGAGTTGCGTTCCTTTTTAACTTTAGTATAGTTTCTGAATCAACGAACGTACTATATGCTAACATACATGTGATGGACCCAGACTCTGTGATGCTTTGCTTGTTTTGTGCTTCTTGTACTAAAGGTATGTGTCCGTATGGATACATATTACAATTTAGGACATTGTTTCTCCAAAGTCAAATGCAACGACTTTGAGTGCACAATTGTAAAAGCAGCTTAGTGTCATTAGCTATTAGCCTAAAGAAGAATATCGGTAAAGTCGCTGCTGCGCTGTGCCTTAGAGGTGTTGCACATTTTATTATCTTTCATGAACAGTCACGATAAAATAGAATAATCTCCTACTTTTCTTCCTTGTTTGTTGCTTCCAAGGGATCCCCATCTTAGTATTTACCGACATTTGCATTAGCGTTGTTTATTGCTGTGTGGCGCCCGAATTGTAGCTCTAGAGTAGAACACCACTTAAGCCGGTGTTAGTGGGAGCGTAAAACCTGTTTCAAGTTATACTGCCTCTAATGAACAGACCGAACAAAACCGAGTCTGCTGCACTCTCTCTTGTTTCTGAATCTTACATAAATGTCTGTTTAATATTGAATTCATTTCATGAGTTTGATACAATTATAAATTGCGAGGCTCTGACATGCATCATATTAATTTTATCAAACGAGTTTAATAAACTGAATTTTAAATGGGCATGGATGTGAGATTCAGTTTATAACTTAACTGCACACATGCCGTATAATGGTCATACATTAATGTATATTTGTCTAGGTATCTGCTTAGGTCTACTCCATACCACACCGAGCAGTCGGAAGTGCCTCGTCGATTTCTTTACCACAGAATTTCCGTTTTTGGTAGTCTAGATCATCTGCAACGCTTGCTTGTTTGCAAGACAAACGTCTAGAGCAGTTCTTCTAAAAAATGTTTGAAGTTTGCCGAGATTCTGGAATATTTGTTGATTGTCTGTTACAGACGCATCTTTTATCGAAGATATACAGAACGGCAGAAAGACACTAAATTAATAAATAAATAAAGAGGGAAACTTCATCATTATATCGACTAAATGTGGATGGTCAAATACATATACTATAATAAAAAAATAAAAAAAACAGATACGTGTTTCCGGTTTTAGTTGTTTTTCTGCACCAGCGTTATAGACGTTTGTATTTACAATCAAGCAATTGAGGAGGCAATTTAGGTTGCACATGAGCTGAACAAAAATGACTTGGTCGTCATATACATCTTAATTATGGCGTTATTACACTCCCGCACCTAACTAATTAATTATTAAATACTTCTAACATGTCTAAACGTAAAAACAATCACTTTTTTAACATTTATGTAATAGTGACAGATGAAACCCCTAATTAGCACATTTAAATAGTGGTGCATAACTAGGTTTAGTTGTTCGAGGGTAAACATTTTATTCAGCCCGAAAAGGAGAATTGATTCTGCTACACACCAATTTTATTAGTTATTAGGATTTTTGACAGGGGACATGGGCTCACATTCCCTGCCTGGAAATTATATTCACCCGAGCCGTTAAAACAGCCAAAGACACGATTTCATTTTTATTGAGCCAATTTCCCCATAACGTAACTCTTAACTAGACGTTGTTTACTTTCGTGACGTCATCGCTCTAACGTCGTTAAATTTGGCGGATTTTTTAATAAAATAAAAGTATTTTATCACTATGTTAATGTTTTATTATCTGTAAAATTGCTAAAAATAATACACTTACGATTATTTCATACTTTTACACACATTATGACCGATTTTGATGTGCAATAAATGTGTTATTTAAAATATTTAAAGTCAAAACCTCATTTTGATTGGCACATGGGTAGTCTCATTTTGCAATATTTACATTCAATCTTGAAAACTCGGCCAATCCCGTCATTCTTCGGGATCTTGCCTCTTGTGTATATGGAGCTTCAACGGCACAGAAAATAGTGCACTGTTGCCATGTAAACACTATAGTCGCTAGCTACCGCGTTGATGTATACTTTTTGCGTTGAATGTTTGTTTTTCACAATGCAGATGAAGGTTTTATCACTGCTTTCATGTAAATAAACTATTGATGGAGCAATCGACTGAATGACATTGCAAAATTTGGATGAAAAATTGGATTTTGAATGCAAATTTGTTTTGGCGGAAACTAAGGTGCGATGACGTAACCAATATGGAAACCTTCGATTAGTATACGAGATGTTGCGAATATATTTACATTCAGTCTCACCCTCGATCGATACTAGTATCATCTCTCGTGTTTGGCACTTAGAATTATGGGGGGAAAAAGTAGTCTGGTCAGGTGATTTGCATAATATATATAGCTAGGGACCAAAACCCGGTTTAGGACCCAATCTAGACACGACGGACAAAAGCATCAAACTTTCCTCAAATGTCTGTGTATTTTATTTTTAAAATGGTCCCCAAAGGTTCGTGAATCCCTAAATGTATTCGGATTATATGCACACCGAATTATTGAAAAATCAGGAGGGCACCTGCCGAATATCAGTGATGAATTTGAAAAATTCGAAATGACGTCAGTATGATTTACATTCTGTCAATCTCTACGCAGAGTTATCGTTCCTTGCACTAACATATATCTCTGCTAACTACTAAATTACAAGATTTTGGTAAAAACTGTTTTAAATTGGAATCTTTTTTGCCTGAAGCATTTATTTCTTGTATAAATATAATTTTCAGAATATCTGCAAATTAGATGTTACAAGATTGGTAAAAAGACATGAAAACAATTTAGTTTTAATCGGGACTATTCCACAACCAAAATAATACGTACTTAGGTCTACTCAATCGATAAGCATATGTAAACATTTCAAACCGAAGCTCGATAGCAGAACATTACTAAAACATTTAACTCATAGAAACACAATTTGAAAATATTGAATATAGGTCTATATTTTATCTTCGCGGACCAAACACAATGATTTATTATAAACATCGTCATAACGTTTTTGAACAATCGCATGACCTAACCGTTCGTCCTACTTCTTTTGACTTTGACAGAGCCAGTGTAATGACTCTGGTAGAGACTGACATTCTGTATTGGGTTTTGTAGGTGCCGACACATAAATGAAGATATTGAACTGGTTTGTCCTGTTTCGCGGTGTTTTGTAAGACAATTGATAGACATTTTATAAGACTTGGTTTTCGTATACTTTTGCAGCACAAATTTATTTTTGTCCGTCACTGTTTAAATAATCGAGTAAACGCTGAGTTAATTAAAACTAACATTGCCGATTTTATGCCGACGTTGTTATTGTTGAATTAAAATGACATGCCCAGATTTAACGTGACGACAATTCAAATAGTAAAATTGTTGACGTAACTAAAAGTTCAATTGTTGATGAAAGAAACTACAGCTTAATTGGAGGATATATATCATCGGTACATCATATTTGCGAACTCATTTGATTCAGTCAATAATGACTAAGCACTCAAGTTAGATCCTCTGCATAATAGGTGTAGCTTTTAAATGTCAATGTTTCGTTCAGAAGTCAACACTAGTCGTTAGGCGTTTCATGAACTATATATTTTGTTTCAAAATATAAAACTATAATATAACACTTATATTCTCTGGATTTAAACACGTCTTTCTCTTGGAAAGCATACTCTAATACGGAATGATCTTTATTATTATACCTCACATAAAATGCCCATGCTAAATGCCCATAGAAAACAATGTGTAATTTCTTACTATCTCACGCGAGGGTGATAGTACAGGATGATAATAAATCGCAGGGTGATAGTCAAAAATTATCGCATGCGCAGCTTTGATGCACGTTGGAGTGCGTACTGTTTTGGTGACGTCATCGGCTCAGTATGGTGAAATGCTATTTTTTTATTCGTCATAACTTCAAAAGTGCTTTACCGAATTTAATAAACTACCACTCATTTTCTTAGTTACGTTATTTACAAGCCAACGCTATAACTTTCATAGACATATTTTGAAAAAAGTTGTTTTTGAAAGAAAGAAAAAATAAGAAAAAAATACGGCAAAGTGAAATCTGTACTGAAAATGAACTTTTTTTTTGGCACGAGCAGATTTCGGTATAATAAAATAAATATCACATTCATGAGAGGGTGATAGTAAGAATGTTAACCCTTCGGATATTGATTATCTGCCGAGCCATTCTTCGTTTTCGTGCCGAGCGAGCCATTCTTCGTTTTCGTGCCGAGTCTAATAAACTTGATAGTAAAAGGCACTGACATAATATTCTATTTATCATGTAGATTATCCACATTTTTTTTATGAATTACTATTATTACCTATTTCGTAGAATGTTACGCTTATCGAGGACGCCGCCATGTTTTTTTTGTTTTTTTTATGACGTCAGGCAACGTTACGTGCATGACGTCAGATAACGTTACGTACAATAAACGCCGAGGGATTCCGCATCGATTTGCTCTATTAGTCATTGCCTAATAAAGCAAAATTTAATAGGTCACCCCTTTATTAGGCAGAAAAGTGCATATCTGCATGATAAATACATATAACTATATATTTTGAAGATCCAAACTCTATAGACACAATATAAAAACATCTTAAACCAGCCAGCCAGACCAAAATTGGAGCATCGAATTAAGAGTTACCAAATCGTGATTAATTTTACGCATAGTCAATCACGGATATTTGGAGAACCCGTAAATGAACCTATACTTTTAATTGGCACACATATATTTTTAAATGACACGAACATCTGAATAGAGTTTTGATACGCGGTTTTGTCGTGTAATTTTGCCGTTATTTGACGGGTTAGTCTCTTTAGCATTAGAGAAATATGAATTACCAAAACCCAGATGACCACGTCCTGTATATCGAGCCCGGTAACAGTAGAACACACTCGTAGTTAAAGCCATATAAGATCAGAGTGAAATACATTGACGCAGTTGCGTGCAAATCCTCCGATTCGAAAAACACAGACATTGTGCGAAGTTGACGAGAAGAAAACACTGGTAAAGTTAAAATATACTCCAGGTACAGAAGTTGTGATAAAGGCGAAACTAGATCGCAGCGCGACAGAGAAATACTGCGATTTTTTTTTTAATATAATATTTTTTTTTTTTTTTTTTTTCATACATGGTTTTTATAAACATTTTGATTTAAAACATATATAATAAAGTGTATACTTAGGATAATACGATGTTTTTGGTTTTTGTGGAAGATTTCTGCCCGATCATGTTGTTTTTTTAAATGGATTACATTTTTACCATTCATACTGAAAGAGAGAAATACAGCAACAACAACACCAACACCAAAAAAAAAAACACAACAAAAAAACCCACAATTCACATCGCATTATGTATTTTTATTTTAACTCATTTGAATGTGCCTGTGCTTGTATGTTATTTTATTTAAAGTTTACTACTAATAATGGCCCTATTTTTGTACTTCATTTTCTTTCTCTTATATAGTTAGTACCCATTTTCCTTTCTCGTTTTGTTGAAAGAATCTTCTACATATATATGTAACAAAGATATCTATACAATGTTCCATTAATACAATTTGTTGTAAATAAAGTTGTTGGTTTTTAAATAAAAAAAAAAGGAAAATATTTTCCTGAAATATTATACAGAAGTCAATGACTAAGTATATTAAATTTAAAATATTTTCAAGAACAATTAATTTGCTTACTTGGGAATTACAATGTCAACACATTGAGTACTATATAATACCACAAAGGAAAAAACCTATAGAGAGAAATGTAGTCTAGAAAAAAAGATTTATTAAAGTTAATAAGAAAAAAAAATGAAAAAAAAAAAAAAAAAATAATAATCTTAAAATGAACGAATACCAGCCAAAGTAATGTTTTAACATATATTAAAGAGTAGCAATGACGTGCGTTTCCCCTTTCAAAAACAAGATATAAAATTAATTTAGGAGAAAAGATCTCCATTTGCTGTTATGTTTGTCTATTTTGTCATTTTTAAGAGCAATTTCTTTTTCTATTTCTATACTTTTAAATAAATATGTTTTGTAACCTAACCAACTTGGAATGGTTTTCCTACATTTGTTTATGTAAATGAAGTATTTTACATTTATAATTATGAAATTCAATACGTTTACATTTGTTTGCGTATTAACTATACCTATTATGGTTAATTTGTATGTCATGTGTAATTAAGAACCTATGCACATCTGACCAGATTTTTACATTCGTTTCACGGATGCCGAAATGCATGAGTCGAGCTCTTAGCAAATAGTTAAGCAAATAAACACGGGCTCGACAAAACAATTGGTAGGAAAAAACACAGTAGTCTTAGCCACGGTACTGCATTCTATTCAAACGTTTCAAACGTTTCACTCTGGTTCTTGGAGAGACTTATGTTGGGTTTATAAGAATCACTACTGGTATTGTCAATGAATTGAACGAGTTTCATACCGATTTTAATTTTTGTGTTAGGCTGGATATCGGTACAACAAAGTCCAACGTTTCAGGTTTTCAACTTTATGAAAGAAGAAAATGGAACAAATATATAAAACTAAAAGTTATGAAGAACTTTTACATTCGTTTATGTTTTCCTATTTTAAGAAACAAGAACATGATATAAATAGAGGATAACATATTAATATGTAAATTTATAAATTATGAAGAAGGTATGATTTTTCTAAAATTTCGATATGACGTTTTATGATTCATAGCGATGTCTTTCATTTGACAATTTATGTAAAAAATAAGTATAAAAACAAATATCTGTATCAACGCATTTATAGTTATCTATTAAAAACATCATATAACTATAAACAATATTTATTCCAAAAAATATTTTGATTTCGTTCAGTAATCATAATCGAAATTGATTAAAAAACAGAAAACTAAAAGAAAGAAAATATGATCAGCGGGGTAAAACTGTATACTTTATTGTCCAATGATAAGAGACATATAACGTTATGTAAGTACATTTAGTATTACAACTATTATCCACCTATATGTCTCTTCCAATGAAAAAGGAGCATGTGTATCATGTGATTGTATATAACACCGTTATTGAACGCTTCAGGTAACGTCCCGAAAATTAGTATTGTTTTCGTATTGGACGGTTAAACCGTCCCGAAATCGATATTCTTATTTCGTAATGGAAGTGCGCGTGAATTTTTCTCGACCCTAGGGTTAGGTGACAATACATTGTCCCCGTAAAAGATGGATATCCTTGTCCGGTATTCAAGGAAAAACTATATTTTCTAGTAAATTGACTATGCTAATTTACAGTTTGTTTCTACATAAATGTAATAGTATTTTATTAAATAAAATATTTCGAAAAATGACCTGATTGACGTTTTTTTTTGGTTGACTTTGTTTTCATCAATAAGAAATATAGGAGAATAATAAAAATGGTCATATACAGTTAACTGTACAATATGGATTTTGTATACAGGTTTGACTTACAAGGTACAAATCCATAATGTACAGTTAACTGTATAATAACCTTATAATATAACACACGTACTTGTTTTACATGCATGCAATAAATAGTATTCAAACGCTAACTTATATGATTTTATAAGGAATCTCAGCTCGTCGCATTAATATAAACGTATCGATGGCACACGCAAAGGGGCAGGAAACGAATCTCTGTTTGAAGGCCAGGAAATGCTCCATCAATTACTTAGTATTCACATGCAACCGACACAATTACGCAATACATTGCCCTAAATTACAGCACCAGATGATGTAAGTAATATTTATAATATAATCGAGTATATGTAGGCCCGAGAGTGCAGTATAAATCGCATAAGAGAACAATATGATATAACTCTTTTGTACGCGTGCAAGAAGTTTTAGGGCGTTGCAGTTTTCAGTAACAGCTCGACCAAATCAAGAAATAGCATTATCATGCGGCATGAGCATGAGCCATGTTTTGATGATTGTAGCCAATCGCCTTTGAATATTACCGGGGAAAATATGATATACATGTTTTGTACCTTAGCCATTCAATTACGGTAATTGACATTTTGATTGAGAGGTTGTGTGTAAACATTACAACTGCGCGCGGGTAAAATGGAGTAGACCATGGTATAACTGCCGAATTTGCCATTTATAGCACGGCCGAAATAACCGCATTTATAGCAAGGTTTAGGTTCAGACCTTCAGGTTTATGAAAATTATATCTTAAGCAAGAACAAAGGAAAACCATTAGCAATATATTTGTTAGTAAGGGTATGTATGGCATGTTCCCCGATTTATATGTATCATTCCAGTCTCTCTATGACAGCTAATCTAACCTTTACTGTGTCGATCGGCCATTAAACACCATTCGTGTATTTATTCCTAATAGACTGAATTGTTTGACGTATTTTGTCTAGCAAGTAAACTTCGTCTTAGGGCAATTTCCTCTTTCTAGTTTTTTTTTATTTTGCTATGGAATTTGCGCCAATCAGCAGTCTGTACCAGTAATTGCCACATTCACTTGCTGTTTGACGAAAACACGCATAAGGGTGATTAAGTCACGCACTTATTGGATGGAAATACGACACACATTTTAGAAGGCATTAACGAGACGTTGACTCCTTACTGAGATCAGGTTTTCCGGTTTTTAGAAATCCAATTTGTGTTTTTTTATATTTTTTGCGAGATTGCGAAGCATTAAACTGATATATAATATAACGTCACGGAATATGAACGAAGTTATGTGATGTTGTATAACACACTGTTCAACCGGCTGCAGGGAAGTCAGATGGTTGCAGAGATTGGCGAAATTGTTGGAAGTGGATGGTGGGGTTAGTATTTTTGCTTTCTGTTGCGTATTTTGTTAAAATGTTTGGAAAATGATTATGAAGATTTGAAAAGGAATGATAGAGGAAGCTTTCACTTTAAAAATCCGGTAATACTTGGGAGTTTATTGTACGTAACGGCTAGTCTCGACCAGCTAAACCGTATCATGCATATGTCTTACTTGCAGATATCGGTCTGGACAGATTAGGCCAATTAAAGCGCCCACTAGCGATTAGCACAATTTATTCGCGCGTTTTTTTCACGTACGTAAAATCGACGTTTGCGTGACCTCATGTTATAAATAAACGTACAACGTCAATTGTTGATGCATCAGTTAAACTTTTCAACGTCACTTGATGCTTTTCATAAGTTAAAAATAACTTAAACATATGTTTTTTTGAAAGTCTCGTTGAATCTCTAAAAATCTCGCCAAAATCGTCCCAAAACGTCGTCGTCCATATCCAGTGCAACATATAATTAGTAAATCTTACAGAAAATGTTGATAAGTAAAACTATTTCAGAGCATTTTATTATCACGGCACGAAATTAACTGCAAGGCTTTATCCAATAAACATTTGTATTTGATAGACCAATGCAGACAGAACAAAATCAAATAAGTGCCAAATTCTGTGAAAGCAATCATGAATCACCAAAAAAATTACCGCAAATAGAAACGTTATCCAGCTTGTTTAACACGAGATCTATTAATGGCTCATTTAGGGAAATCTAACACAGAATGTTTTAATGATTAAGGTCTATGTTAGAACACAATCCGTCAGAGTATCTTTATGTATAAATATGCACCTGTGTTTTATCGGTCAATAAAATACAGTTAGGAGTTCGGATGCGTAGTAATTAAATCACGAGTGCGTTAGAACGAGCGATTTAATTATTCGCATCCGAACGACTAACTGTATTTTATTCACCGATAAAACACAAGTACCTATTTATTATTTCGATTCTAACACAATAAACCCATTGTTTATGTTATTGTTGGGGCACTATATATTATCTCGAAGGTCAAGGTAATCAGGCTGCTATGTGTTTACAGGCTGTTCTACTGGGCTCCCTCGTATGCAAAGTTCTGCGCCGAACAATATGTTTCAATACACTAGTAGTCACGTGACAAACAATTTAGTCATTGCTTACGTCATATAGCTTGTGCTGTATGACGTCAAACGTTCTCACCTTGTTCAAGATGCTTATTAATGTTATATGTACTGATGCATATGATGGGTTTATATCGGGGGTGTGCAATGTTTGGGAGCATGGCAAGTTTGTTGTAATTAACATTTCATTAAAATTACTGTTGAATTTGTCTTCGTGACGTATATTTACCAAGTGACGTCATGTAACGTAGCGCTTCCAACGGATGAAATATACGCGGGGAATTAATGGATTTTATCGTAGAATAACATACAGCTTTCTCTCTTCTTTGTGTATATGAAAGACTGCGGAGGTCGTGTTAGAATGTAGGTTCTCCTTTAAGATCCATCATTCGGGTAAGGTCGAACACATTTGTGGTAAAGCATTATGAAGCACATGTTATCAGCATACCAGAAAGATTTGTCTCAATATAGATACAAATGGAGGACTGACACGATACTGCGTAAGCTGGCTGACATCTTGGGGAGAGAAGGAAAAAGAAAAGTCTCCCGCCCCCATCACCCATCCGCCCCCATCTCCTAGAGGAAGTCAGGTCTAGCAATTTTAGTTTTGTGCAAAAAGGTCTGAAAGGCGCTCAAGCATCACCAACAACAGGCTAATGCGGCAGACCTCGTTAGATAATTTATCTTGCAAAGTGTCGTACAAACGACACTACGGCCAGATATAGTTATATGATCAACAAAGGCAAAGAGGCTTTCAAAGATTGTTCCCTGTGAAGAAAACTAAGAAGACATACAGCCAAATACACAGAGCTAAAACCAAGCTTGGCTGACGTACTTTGAGATTTCCAGAAGAGATTGGACGTAGAGGGTTTTCTGCCCATTCATTATGGAAAATGTTTAACAAAATATTCTTGAAATTAAAGGACAAACAAGAAAGGAGCTATACAGAGGCTAGGTCAGGCAGCTGAGTCTGCAGCCAGCTGTCTGTGAATAAAACGTGTTAATTTCTTACTATCAAATATGGTGTTGGTTTTGTGTGGATTTCAAACGATGTGTAATGATGAGCAGGTAATGAAATGTTCGCATTATGCTGACTTACATCTATGGCAAGTGAGAGGAAATTTACTTTTGAAATTGTTAATTATCCCCACTTAGATGAGGATGCTCCCCAAGAAATGTCTTATGGGGTCTATGTTTCTCAACTAATTCGGAAAACCTTTGCAACATTTTATTATACTATGATATAATTTTAAAATATAAACGTAATTTAAAAACTATTGTGTGAAAAGTACAAAGCGGTTTTTACTCACGGCAGTTTAGACATTTACACCTTGTGGACTTGCCAAGAACTTTGCGAAGGACTCATTTTCCTATTGAATAATATTTTCGTCAGGTATAGAACCACCGTTTGTAGACATATTGCTGGTATCCTTATAGTTACGAACCTATGGTGCAGCTCTTATCGCAGATTTGTTCTTGTATTACTATGAAAGAGATTTCATGTTGAGTCTTTCATCCGTTACTCAGGCAGATGTAAATGAAGGCCTTAATGTATGATACCTCTCGGTATCTGGATGACATGTTGAGCATTGACAATCCCTTCTTTTCTACTATGGTTAATACTATCTATCCTAAAGAACTTCATCTCAACCAAGATAACATTTCTGATACTGTCGCTTTTTTCTTGATTTAAATACATATATATATATATATATGGGGAGAAATATTTGTGAACTACCAAGGACAGACAACCTTCGGACGAACTACGGCAGGACGCCTAGCTATGACGAGATACACATAAATTCAGCGTATGCATTCACGTCCTTTAAAGGATAGCTGCAACACACGCTGATTAACTGTATCTCTACATCATAACCCACTCGTCTGGAGGCAAAATTAACATATAGACGCATACATACATACAATTATAGCTCATATGAGTGGGCCACATTTAAGCATTCAACCACACACAGCCATATTGAGATAGTGACAATGAAAGGTGCCGGATCTTGGGGATACTGTGAATTCAGTAAATGCATTTAAGGGAGATAATTTGAACTCACTACGGGATCTCGTAAGAGATGCAGGTTCACAAAGCAGAATTATATATGGGAGAAATATTTGTGAACTACCAAGGACAGACAGCCTTCGGACGAACTACGGCAGGGCGCCTAGCTATGACGAGATACACAGAAATCAAATATATATATATATATATATATATATATATATATATTGAAAATGGTGAAATAATTAGTAAAATCTATGACAGAAAGAGATGATTTTAATATTGATATTGTTAACTATCCCACTTAAATGGGAATGTTCCCCTAGTTACTTCTTATGAGGTCTATGTTTCTCAGCTAATTCGTTTTGCAAGAGTTTTTAGTCGTGCTGAGGACTTAAATATTCGTAATACGTGTATAAGTAAAAATCTACTTCAGCAGGGCTGCCTTTACCATAAACTTCGTAAAACATTTGCACAATTTTATTATCGTAACCCTGATCTACTTTTAAAATATACATGTAACAGTAATTTATTAACTCTTCTGCGACAAGGACAATCTGATTTTTATGGTGATGTGATTTACAAACTTCATCCTTGGTTAATAATCACTTTCATACAATCTTTATTAAACTTGTTAAAACATTTATCAAAAGAAGTTATGACACTAAGCTATCATTTTTCAACGCACTGCATGCTTAGTGGTTGGCCCATTTACAGTTCGCCACTATGCTTTCCTCTTTGGTTATGTATTGACGACCTCTACCTAAATCCTTATAGGACAGTAGCGTCTGAAGTTTGTCTTAATTCTTGTCTGCTCTGGTTTCTGGCTTTCCGGCTTTTATATCTACTTTTAATGACAGTCAGATACTGTTAAAAGAAAGCTGTATACTTTATATCTACTTTACCACAATCAATTCCCTTTCGAAACCATATATCGTAACTTTAATAATATTAATGTTTCCTACGATTTAATGAGTACAATAGATCTTTATACGTTAACGAAACTTTTCAGATATGTGTATGAAATATTAAGTAAAATAAAACTTTTCTTTATAGTTCACAACATTGGCACATAAATAGAAACTCAATTTTACACGTTGGTGAGTTCCTGTCTGCTTCCACGGCGGCCATTTTTCACAATTAACGTCACCCGCAGAAGAGAATCTAGAATCTTCATACTAAATTTGCTCTAGTTTCTGCAGACAAAGCCTCCAACAATATCATTGTTGTCTGACGACTGCACTATATCAGTACATTGAACGCAGAGCTAGCGAGTACTTCTGCTTATCTAATCACACCATTGCTGGAGAAGGATATAGTTTCCCAGCATGTGTCCTTTTTGGAGACTATTAATGTTTCTGTAAATATTAGGCAGACTAAGCTCCACATTATGTGCTGGATTCCAAAACTTTACAAATATCCGCACAACGCACGTTTTATCGCAATTCTAGTTCATGTACCACAAATAATGTGTCAAAACTCTTGACCTCATGCCTTTCCGCGATTAAAGAACATGTAGAAAGTATTGCGAAAAGGTGTTCGAAACTTCAGGAATCAATCTGTCACATTGTATATTTGTATGCTTTTTTGTGTAGTAGGTTATTTGTATTATGAGCCGTAGGCCTACCTTACTCAGAATGAAAAAGTTATATCGTCTTTGAATAAAAAGAAGATGGAAAAGGCCGGCAGCATTGAGATAGATAACCCTGATGATCCACCGTCTGGAGAGCGCACCGGGCTTAAAGTACTACATCAGGATTGGTACTGATTTAGATTTGTTAAAATGCATTATTACACAATCTTTCCGTATTCAATTGATAAAAAGTAAACTAAATGAACCACACAATAAACCAGCTGAAAGTTTTTCTTAAATATCTCTAATGGCATATTAAGAGCGATGTTGTTGACATAAAATTGTATGAAAGGAGAATGCCATGCTAGAGAACCTGGATAACACTCATTATATCTACGTTATATGTATTTTCCTGTATGCGTATCTAGACAGTTCTTTCTAATGATACATTGTTACAGTGGCGCCATTTATCTTTATGTCTGTATATCACTCTCTGCTATATTAGCATTTGATACATTACAATTTAACCGAAGTGAAAAACGTTATCTATCTGAATGAAACGGTTCATATATATCTAACAAGTAGATTGATGTTGCATTGTCCGACCGGTCAGCTCCGTCGAAAAATCTCGGGGTTCCAGTCCCGGTCTGGCGCCTCATTTTTCTAGCCCTGTGACATAAACAATACTTTCAACCCCGAGCGATAGTGACGTAGTGGTAGTGCTTATTGTTAGAGCGTGGTTTCAAGCCGCGGCCGGGTCATACCAAAGACTTCGTAAACATGGTACTTATAGCTGTCTTGCTGGATGTTCAGATACAAAGGAAGGTCATCCCTGTGTTAGAATAATGTGAATTGATTGAGTACGAGTGTGGTAGCTTTAGGTGAATGGATGGAGTACTAGATTGGTAGCTTTGGGTGAATGGATGGAGTACTAGTTTGGTAGCGTTGGGTGAATGGATGGAGTACGAGTGTGGTAGCTTTGGGTGAATGGATGGAGTACTAGTTTGGTAGCTTTGGGTGAATGGATGGAGTACTAGTGTGGTGGCTTTGGGTGAATGGATGGAGTACTAGTGTGGTAGCTTTGGGTGAATGGATGGAGTACTAGTGTGGTGGCTTAGGGTGAATGGATGGAGTACTAGTGTGGTAGCTTTGGGTGAATGGATGGAGTACTAGTGTGGTGGCTTTGGGTGAATGGATGGAGTACTAGTGTGGTAGCTTTGGGTGAATGGATGGAGTACTAGTGTGGTGGCTTTGGGTGAATGGATGGAGTACGAGTGTGGTAGTTTGGGTGAATGGATGGAGTACTAGTGTGGTGGCTTGGGCGAATGGATGGAGTACTAGTGTGGTAGCTTTGGGTGAATGGATGGAGTACTAGTGTGGTGGCTTTGGGTGAATGGATGAGGTACTAGTGTGGTAGCTTTGTGTGAATGTATGGAGTACGAGTGTGGTAGCTTTGGTTGAATGGATGGAGTACTAGTGTGGTGGCTTTGGGTGAATAGATGGAGTACTAGTGTGGTAGTTTTGGGTGAATGGATGGAGTACTAGTGTGGTAGCTTTGGGTGAATGGATGGAGTACGAGTGTGGTAGCTTTGGGTGAATGGATGGTGTACTAGTATGGTGGCTTTGGGTGAATGGATGGAGTACTAGTGTGGTAGCTTTGGTTGAATGGATGGAGTACTAGTGTGGTAGCTTTGGGTGAATGAATGGAGTACTAGTGTGGTAGCTTTGGGTTAATGGATGGAGTACTAGTGTGGTAGATTTGGGTGAATGGATGGAGTACTTGTGTGGTAGCTTTGGGTGAATGGATGGAGTACTACTGTGGTAGCTTTGGGTGAATGGATGGAGTACTACTGTGGTAGCTTTGGGTGAATGGATGGAGTACTAGTGTGGTAGCTTTGGGTGAATGGATGGAGTACTACTGTGGTAGCTTTGGGTGAATGGATGGAGTACTAGTGTGGTAGCTTTGGGTGAATGGATGGAGTACTAGTGTGGTAGCTTTGGGTGAATGGATGGAGTACTAGTGTGGTAGCTTTGGGTGAATTGATGGAGTACTACTGTGGTAGCTTTGGGTGAATGGATGGAGTACTACTGTGGTAGCTTTGGGTGAATGGATGGAGTACGAGTGTGGTAGCTTTGGGTGAATGGATGGAGTACGAGTGTGGTAGCTTTGGGTGAATGGATGGAGTACTACTGTGGTAGCTTTGGGTGAATGGATGGAGTACTACTGTGGTAGCTTTGGGTGAATGGATGGAGTACTACTGTGGTAGCTTTGGGTGAATGGATGGAGTACGAGTGTGGTAGCTTTGGGTGAATGGATGGAGTACGAGTGTGGTAGCTTTGGGTGAATGGATGGAGTACTACTGTGGTAGCTTTGGGTGAATGGATGGAGTACTACTGTGGTAGCTTTGGGTGAACGGATGGAGTACTACTGTGGTAGCTTTGGGTGA
Source organism: Cyrtodaria siliqua (assembly GCA_037043455.1). Lineage (NCBI taxonomy): Eukaryota > Metazoa > Mollusca > Bivalvia > Adapedonta > Hiatellidae > Cyrtodaria > Cyrtodaria siliqua. The sequence continues at coordinate 220,600 of JAWPHD010002040.1, read as the reverse complement.
ACGGATGGAGTACTACTGTGGTAGCTTTGGGTGAATGGATGGAGTACGAGTGTGGTAGCTTTGGGTGAATGGATGGAGTACGAGTGTGGTAGCTTTGGGTGAATGGATGGAGTACTACTGTGGTAGCTTTGGGTGAATGGATGGAGTACTACTGTGGTAGCTTTGGGTGAACGGATGGAGTACTACTGTGGTAGCTTTGGGTGAATGGATGGAGTACTACTGTGGTAGCTTTGGGTGAACGGATGGAGTACTACTGTGGTAGCTTTGGGTGAATGGAAGGAGTACTACTGTGGTAGCTTTGGGTGAACGGATGGAGTACTACTGTGGTAGCTTTGGGTGAATGGATGGAGTACTACTGTGGTAGCTTTGGGTGAACGGATGGAGTACTACTGTGGTAGCTTTGGGTGAATGGATGGAGTACTACTGTGGTAGCTTTGGGTGAACGGATGGAGTACTACTGTGGTAGCTTTGGGTGAACGGATGGAGTACTACTGTGGTAGCTTTGGGTGAATGGATGGAGTACTACTGTGGTAGCTTTGGGTGAACGGATGGAGTACTACTGTGGTAGCTTTGGGTGAATGGATGGAGTACTACTGTGGTAGCTTTGGGTGAACGGATGGAGTACTACTGTGGTAGCTTTGGGTGAACGGATGGAGTACTACTGTGGTGGCTTTGGAAAGCTGAGTATTAAGCTCAGTGCCACAACGAAACACCGTCGTGATGAGACTGAACGATTGTTAAAGGCAACGTTAAACCCTAAACATAAATCCAACACGAGATTCTCGAAGTACACTTTTGATTTGATTTGGTTTAAAGGAGCTTAAAGCAAATGTTTACATGTTAAAACGACACACATCAATATTGAAGAATATATCAACCGTAGAAACATTTATTCAATGCGATTTAACTTAATAGTTACAGTAACACTATTTATATATTGGGCAGATAACAATGCAATATATATTCTGTCTTCGGTGGTTTGCTAAACATACAGCTTTAGTTAAGGCTATTATGTTTGTGAGCATGCAAGTATAATTTGTTTTGTGCTATATCACTACAAAACTATGTAAGTATTAATTACAATTTGGAAGTATGCAACACATGTACATGCAAACAAAACTGTTTACGTAGTGATAACTTCAATTCTTCTGGCACGATGTATGACATTGTATCAGAAACAAGCCTGCCGATGTACCTTATATTAGGCGGTATTATCGCAGATGTGTTTTTGATGTTATGGGAGATGTGTTTGTTTGAATGGCGTTTACGTTAGTTTTAGCACAGGTTAGGCCATTATGACGCTCGAGGTTATTTTTGTGGAACAGGCAGACCACCCCATTTTTCTTTGGTAAAACCAGTTTTTTATACCTCTCACCCACTCCCATCATCCGTAAGAATCGACACTTTCTCACTTGGCAAGTCAAGCCCAAGTGGGATTCAAAATCGCAGCGGTGACGGGCGAGCAAATTTTGAACGCAGATGTTATGGGAGAGATTTTATGTTGAATTGATCACCAGCTAGCCAGGAAGACAGTTTTGAACGCAAATGATATGGGAGATATTTTATGTTGAATTGATCACCAGCTAGCCAGGAAGACAGTTTTGAACGCAAATGTTATGGGAGATATTTTATGTTGAATTGATCACCAGCTAGCCAGGAAGACAGTTTTGAACGCAAATGATATGGGAGATATTTTATGTTGAATTGATCACCAGCTAGCCAGGAAGACAGTTTTGAACGCAAATGTTATTGGAGATATTTTATGTTGAATTGATCACCTGCTAGCCAGGAAGACAGTTTTGAACGCAAATGTTATGGGAGATATTTTATGTTGAATTGATCACCTGCTAGTCCAGGAAGACTCTGTGTACTGTATTCTGGGAAAGCTTCATTTCCTGTTCGACGTATATACGTATTATTATTGACGCGTCCAATCTTACATCTCGGTATTTGTACCACAATATCCTAAATACACAATATACATCGTGTAATACCCGAGGATATACACAGCATATGTTAGTTATTGTGGTACAAATACAATAGAGCATGAGTCTTGCACGTGTACGGACGATAATGCACTCGCTAACGCTCGTGCATTATCTCCCCGTACACGTGCAACACTCATGCTCTATTCTATACCTATATGATATACTCAATATTGATAATCCGTTCTGGCTCATATGGTCACTAATATTTATCCACCAGACTTGCGTTAAATAAGGCCAACAGTTCGATACTATAGTAGCATTCAGCGATCTTCATCTCTCGATTTCAAACGATTGGATTACTAACTTCATCGTTAACAAATCCACATTTCGATGGTGAATAACCTCGTGCTATATCATATGGGGTTTACATATCACTGCTCATTCGTTCTGCCAAAGCGTGCAACTATGGTAAGGACTTGCTATGATTGAAATGAAGCTATTACAAGTAAACTCCTTCAGCGAGGTTTTCGTTATCATAAACTACCTAGAGCCATCTCAAAGTTCTATCGCAGCAACGAAAACCAGCTGAAGAAGTAAACCATCACCCTAAGAACATTCTGCGACAAGTTATGTTATGGAATGGTGATCTATAAACTTTGGAATTTCCAGGAGACTGACATGTTTCCTACCAATTTACATAAATAACCAGGAATTTTGTCAGAAAAGTATACGGCCCTTTATTATTGCAACACACTGTGTTTAGTTATTGGCCCCTCTACAGTCAGTCATTACGCTTCAATTTTTTCTTGTGCGACATGTGCGATGACTGGACAATGTAATGGTGTTGTATGATTGCATCACCGAAATCCTGCAAAGGAAGGTAGGTGTTTTGGTCGTACCCTAGATATAGTGTTTCCTTGGTTGCATCTATTTCAGTTCAGTACAATTCTCGATACATCCTGATGTGCTTCTAATTATTTCTATGGTATGAAACACAAATGTGTAGTCACATTCTAACAAAAACAATATTTAATAGGAAAAAAACCCAGATCATTGTTTAGTTAAGGCAATTAATGTGTAGTTTTTGTGCATTTAGCCTGAATTTCCATCCAACGTTAAATAGAGAATATTAAATGGGTATTTACATCTTACCCCCTAAATCAGGCCTGAGATGACTTTCATGGTTTTCCTTTCACAGATGCATTACACTAAGAATACATTCTGCTAATACGAAGTTTGTTTGCTATGGTAAAACGCTATACAGTACTCATACTCTAAAAGTAGATATAAACATCGAACAGGAAAAGTAGCATTCAAGGACGACAGTCAACCACAAACACATACAGAAACAAAGAACAACTTTATAGATGGATAAAATGCAAGATAAGACATCACAAACACAAAAGGGTTGACAATGGGTCTTCAGCCTTGGAACGGTCAGTCGCAAACAAAACCGCCGGGGGTTTAAACTTCCCGCTTACCCTATTGTCGGGACAATAAACAATAAACGGGACAATATAAATAAAGAAAAACATAACCAGTAAGATCAAACTTAAAGTAGCTATCCCGTCAATAACAGGCGGATTTTACCATGTACACCATTTCTAAACCTACTGACGACGAGGTATATATGTATAACTTACATATTTTGAGAATCCGAACTCTTTAGACACAGTATAAACGGCTTTAACCAGCCAGGCAAAACCCCCAAAACTGGAGCGTCGAATCTGAGTTACCATCTCATTATGAATGGTTGAAATCAGGAAGTGTAAAATTTTAAATTAAGGAAAATCCAAAACTAAAAATAAATAATTCAGTGGCATGAAATTGAAGTTGTCATCTAAATTGTTGTTATCCGTTTTGCTTTCCTTCAAATTATTTAAATCACAATTTTCTGAATAACGTAAATTGACGAAATGAATGTTAGAACGTAGCCGCATGCTAATATTCAATTGTAATTTATAGATTGGTTTATTACTGGTTTATTCATGGCATACCTTAATATCATAACAATAACTGAACATAACATCCGCAGTAACATCTTTGAACGAACTGAATTTCATTGAGAGAGTCCACAGCAATACAAATATACATGACGCTGCTTTAGTAGAATCTACGACGACACTGATCGACCAAAAGAGTATGAGAGTGGACCTTTGGAACCGGCCGAACACGACACATACGAACTATTGCACTTGTTTGATTGGGACTGTTCATGAACGGTAGTGAAATATGCTAGCTACCGCTCACACCCTCTAGCCCCGGGTTAAGCAGAACTCAATATTCATAAAATCAATAGTACATAATTTTAACCAACCCGAAGATGGCATGCAAAGTTTGCTTTGATAACATACACAGCAATACTGATACAAATCGCTTTGCTTCAAGGAATCAAAGAAACGGCATTTATAGAAATAGCTGTGGTTTAGTAACGTCCATAACGACATCACACCAAATAAAGAAGGTTTAAAGTCCAACAGGAAATGCAGCTTTCACAGAACACAGTCAACCAAAGACACGCATTAAAATAAACAATTACAGCGTTAACAAGAAGCAAGGCATATGTCATCACAAACAAAAACCGGTTCACAATAGGTCTACCGCCGTGGAATGGCAAACAAGCCGCTGGGGATTTAAACCAGGTCATGGGGTGCAAGAAACCTCAGTCTTACCTTATTGTCAAGCCAGTAAAAAACGGGACTGTGTAAATACAGACTGTACTTTCTAACACACAAGGCAGCATTTATAGACAAACTAACATAGTCAATTAAAATACTCAATGATGATTGGTTATTGAAGAGTTTCTAAAAAACCAATACATCTGACGTCACGTCATGCAACCATTAGTTCGTCATAATAGAAGATTTAAAATCATTCGCAAAATATCGTACAACATCGAAGCATAACTCGAATGTATCTCGAACGTTTGATGCGCTTTAGTTTCCCACCAAAACGAATTAGATTCAAAATCATCAAAGTTTTGCAATGGCATTTAGCCGATTGCTCCATCTATAGTTTATTTGCAGTGATAAAACCGTCACCTGTATTGCAAATCGAACAGAAAAAGCAGCATTCAAGGACGACAGTCAACCACAAACACACACATAAACATAGAACAAATTTAAAGATGAATAAAAGGCCAAATCAAACATCACAAACACAAAAAGGGTTGACAATAGCGCTACCGCCTTGGAACGGTCAGTGGCAAAAAGGCCGTTGGGGGTTTAAACCAGGTTCTAGGGTGCATCAAACCTCACACTTACCTACTGTCAACGCAATAAAATGGGACAGTGTAAATTAAGAAATTCCCGCCATGAACTATTCTCTAACCAACAAGGCAGCATTAATAGGCAATATAAGTAAAACACAAAGATGCTCGTGTATATATAAATACCAAAACACTAAAGCCTAGAAAGCCACAAAGAAGGTACTCAGTGACTTGGCAGAAGCCAGAGCAACACGCGAAGGCACGTTAAGACAAGACTGCAGACAAACAACAAACGTCACCGTCCTTTTGGGCTTTAGGTAGACGTCATCATAGGGTCCACTGCCTGTCCGGTCATCGCACAATTAAAGAGGAAAGCATAGTGGCGAACTGTAAATGGGTCCACCACCAAACATGCAGTGCGTTGCAAAATGATAGGGTCATTATCTCTTTTGATAAACATTTTAACAAGATTAACAAAGATAGTATTAAAGTGACCATGGCCAAGGATCTTACGAAGTTTGTAAATCACGTCACCATAGAAGTCAGGTTGTGATAGCCATTGTCGCAGAAGAGTTCTTAAATTACTTTTATATTTGGAAATAAGATCAGGGTTACGATGATAACATTTTGCAAAGGTTTTACGAAGTTTATGGTAACGGTAACCCTGATGGAGTAGCTTTTTAGTTATACAAAGATTAGGAATATTAAAGTCCTCAACTCGAGCACAAGCTCTAGAAAAACGAATAAGTTGAGACACATAGACCCCATAAGAAGTTGCTCGGAAACTTGACGTTTATTGCAACTTTTATCAACAACATCTCCTGAATTTTAACTGACAAAACTAAATTAATATATTAGTTGTCGTAAAATTTAGCAGTATTGTTTAACACGATATTTAACGACAATAAGAGAAGCTAAAACTTTGGAAACATTTGTAGTGGTGCAAGCACTTAAATTAAACACAATGCGGCTTTACAGGTCTGTCTGTATAATGTAGGAATCCAGTACATAGTTGGAAGTTTGTCTTGCCTTTCGCCTACCCCAGCATTGAAAGTGGTGCAACGAGTGGTATGCGTAGAAACAAATCATCCTCAATAGATTGAACTGGAGTATACGAATTAGTGCTCCCGAGTTCCAGAGATAAAACACTGACGTAATGAAATCGTCAAACAATAGTTATATTGTTAGCTGCTTGTCAGCAGTAAGTAAAGAGCGGTTAATTGTATTACAGTTAATACAGGTATATATGATTTAAAACGTTTTTTTTTCAAGGCCGTTCTCGTCCGAATGTTCTCTACAACACCATTGTATACTAAAGTCCTCATTATTTGGGCAATCTGCGAACGAAATGCATTAAAGCCAATCATCGAAGGCAATCTATTCTTCGGACATTTAGATAAAAAAAGACAAATATGTTCAGATATATTATCAAAATTACCAGTGATGATATGACCTCCTGGAGCATAGCAAAGTTTAGATATGTTACACTCACATTACTTAGGAGTGTTATTTACCATGGCAATGACAGAAACTATTGTGTCGTAGTTGAAAATATTTTTTTTTTTTTTATGCTTGTAATACATTATAGAACTTTCGGAATGTTTGAAATATTTAGGAAGAAAATCAACATGATTATCTCGAAAACTACTAGGTATGTCAATAATATCAATACCCTTACTCAGATATAATATAGTATTTTTAGAAAATGTTGGACGTGATCATACCTCTTAGCAATATTGGATGGGGTCAGAGAACATTGAGTTATGAAAGCAGTGTGAGACTAGTGAAGTGCCACTATGGCATAACCAGAGCAAAACCGGTATGTCCCCATACTATTCCATAATGACTCTGTTATAAACAGTTAGGCTGGTCTAATATGACTTTTTGGAAACATGCATGGCCACTATGTTTTAATACAGGGCCGAAGCACCGTATAATGACCCTGTCATGAAGAAGTCCATTAGTAAAATTGTCAATAAACAAGTGTTACCAAAATGGGCATGAGGTCATTATCTTTATGAAAACAATTGTTATTAACGTTTAATAAATAACTAAAATGAATACTGAAATGGGATCCATTGGAAGCAACAAGCACACACAAGAGAGAATAAGACACGGTTTTATTGAGTCTGTTTATGAGAGGTAATTTTCAAGTGCAAAAGCTCTCACGTCCTCTGTCACTTATTCTACTTTAGAACCACACAGTTTGGGCTTGATGATCTCAAAAGCAATTTTAAAAGGACCAGTAAGCCATATACAATTATAGTTTGATTATTTGAATATGTGTTACGTCATTATTGCATATGCTAGTGCATATATGACTGTCGATTTATTTCTGTGGTAGAGGCAGACCATCCCATTTTCCTGGGTAAAACCATTACTGTATGCCTCCCGCCATTCGTAAGAATCGACACTCTCTCAAAGTATAAGGTCAAATGCAACATATATTGGCTTATTACTGGTCTTATAAACTTATTATATTATACGTTGGATGACTAGATAGCAAAACTATTCATACTGTGAAATTTTGTTAGAGGATATAGCATGGCGGGGAGTCATTTGTTTATGTTGTACCCTTTCACTGAGATGACTAGATGGCAAACGTGAGGGTTGGTGCTATCTAGAACCTGGTATAACCGCCCCCACCCTACGAGAGGACATTTTTGCCACTGGCCAATCCAGGGCTATTTCCTAGTGCAACTTCTTTGTTTGTGGTGGCGCGAACTTTATTTCTAAATAAGTGTATATCTTTGTAACTGTTGTTTGTTTTAAATGCATGTTTTTGTCTGACTGTGTTCTGTGAATGCTACATTTCCTGCTAGACCTTTGTATATACTGTTATCACATTTACTCACTATGGTACCCATCCATACTCCATTATTATTTACCGCAATATATTATATAAAAATAGAGTCACACACCAACGAATTTTGACTTACCACAATGGAAAGAATTATAGGACCAAATACAATCCATTGTAGACTGCTGTCACCCATCCAGCATCTGGAACGATAAAACGGCACCATTAAAACAGTTTAATGTCATTTTCCAGCATATTTTAGGCTATGTATGACGGTAGAGATTTTAAGTTGTGGAGGCAGACAACCCACTTATTCCTGGGTAGAACCCCAGTATGTTTTCCTCTTACCATCCGTAAGAATCAACAGTTTCTCACTTTCAAGTCGATCTCGCAGTGTGATTCGAACGCAGAGGTAACAATAAAGACGTCATACATGACGGACCGGGGTTTCTGATATGGTAAAGTATCAATTCAAAGCCTCCTGACGTTTTGTGTGTTCATTTTATTTACTTACTGTATCGCATACTAACGTAACCATGCCGCGCTACAAAACGCGTGTTGAGATCCCAAACATTCCATCTTTGAAAATGAAAGGTTAAGGACTATTGGTCCGCCATCTTTAAAAAAAATAATATAAAAATATGGATTGGCTATGGTCAAGTGAAATGTTCAACCAAATGCATATTTTACGCATGAGCAATGCCAACCATAAAGTACATGACAGTTATTTAACAATGTTGATGTAAACGTAATATCAAAAGACAAACTTATATGGCAGAAATTGTGCTCTTTATATCCGAAATGTTTGATAAAATTTTACTCAAAGTTATTTTGTTTTTATGTCAAATAAATTGGTCCATTTATCCAGCGAGAGCAGTCGAGACATCATTTCTAAATAAAATAAGCCATTTTATCACATCAGCCAAATGTCAACGAACGTCAAGGGGACTTTACGTCAAACACACAAAACAATTCATCAGACGAATTAACTGCACTAACGCTTTGGTGTCCAGTTGGTTATATGTCGAGCTATATTTTAAATGGACCTTATAAGTTTCTTCTTCTAACCTTCTTCTACTTACGTTTATGTTTGACATATGTTTTTAGTGTGTCTTTAAATGTCATACTTACTCTACTGACTCCGTGGGATGCTGACTTCTTATCCCGACATATATTCCGGTCAGTAGAAGTGGAACGCCTGTAGTAGAAGAGATACAGGGCATATGCATATTATGTACGCTAAGGTTTATTGTACTTCCGTCATATTACGAAGTGAGAACACCCACAATGTATTTGTATTTCAGAATAAATAGTTTAGCATGACACATTATATAAAATCTACTTCCGTTGAGGTCAGTGGTTAAAACCATTCATCCAAGGAAAAATAACTGATCAGCAGCAGTGAATATTGACCGAGACGAAGTCGATTTCCGTTGATGTATCCTCCCTGCCCACTCCCCTCACCTATCCATAAACCCCTCTTTGGGACGGTTCTAAAAGCCACATATGTAATAGTTCACGGCTACGGGTCAGTAATCATATCTGAGGATGAATAATTTGAACAACTGACGGAAACAGATGTAGATCTGAATCGTCAATTTCCGTTATCTTTTAAAATTCTGGAACTGGAATTCACGAACCATTTTTCAAACTATTCTGAGCCCAAGTACTCAAATTTCGGTCACTATTATTCCCATGAACTTCAAAGATAAACAATCTTATGATGTTGCTTTTAATTAGTATTCATCATGTTTATACATAACATCTTGTTACCACGGCAGATGACGTCGACGTCACCAATACTTTATTGACGTCATGACCCATCGCCACAGTTGGTTATTTTTTGCGTTCGCAGTTAGTTATTAATATATAAATATTGCATCCCAGTGAGGGTGACAGTGGATATTGTCAACCTGAGGAAAATAATGTCAACCGAGGCGAAGACGAGGTTGACATTATTATACCGAACAAATGTTTTGATTAAAATTTAAATATATGAGGGGAAAAAAATCCCAATATATTTTTTTTTAAATTTATATTTGTATACCAGTTTTGATTCAAAGTAACAAATCTGCTCGCCACATTTATTTATTTTCGTTTGGTAAACCAAGCGTCTTATGATTGACATAACTTCAACTGTATTTTAATAAGCGTCCACCGATTTCCAATTGCCAAAGCGTGTCGTTATTGGAAAAAACCAAAACCTATTTTTATACTTCCCGTGACGTCACAATCGTATATTTTATTATACCGAAATCCCCTCGGGCAAAAACAAGATTCATTGATTCTTTTTTTGAAAAAAGCTTTTTTTACTCTAAAAGTTGCTATGCGGTGAACAGTAAAAATTGCTTCACGCCAAGGGTGTGGGCAATTTATACATGAGTGTAAACGTGAGGTATAATAATAATATTTAGTGATTATGAATATTCTTTCACTGAGAAATCCCAATCTTCCACCCATAGAAATGAAATCAATCCAAATAAACACCGGATTTAGTATTTATCTTTGCCTTAACCCCATAGACGCGTTCAACAGGTTTTTGAATTTTGTTTACACTTTTTCAAAAAGCGACTATCGCATTTTTTTCCGAAACAATTAAATACTTAATAATTGTTAATATATATTCTGCGAGCTGAAATAAATTCAGTAATGTACACTCTGCGAGCTGAAATTCTTTCAGTAATGTACATTCTTCGAGCTGAAATACATTCAGTAATGTAAATTCTGCGAGCTGAAATACAACATTCTGCGAGCTGAAATACATTCAGTAATGTACATCTTGCCAGCAGAAATACATTCAGTAATGTACATCTTGCCAGCTGAAATACATCTTGCCAGCTGAAATACATTCAGTAATGTACATTCAGCGAACAGAAATACATTCAGTAATGTAAATTCTGCAAGCTGAAATACAACATTCTGCGAGCTGAAATACATTCAGTAATATACATCCTACGAGCTGAAATACATTCAGTAATGCACATTCCGCTAGCTGAAATACATTCAGTAATGTACATTCTGCCAGATGAAATACAATCAGTAATGTACGTTATGCCAGCTGAAATACGTTCAGTAATGGACATTCAGCGAGTAGAAATACATTCAGTAATGTACATTCTGCGAGCTGAAATACATTCAGAAATAAACATTCTACGAGCTGAAATACATTCAGTAATGTACATTCAGCGAGCTGAAATACGTTCAGGAATGTACATACTGCGAGTTGAAATATATTCAGTAATGTATAATACTGCGAGCTGAAATACATTCAGTAAAGTACATTCTGCGAGCTGAAATACATTCAGTAATAAACATTCTACGAGCTGAAATACATTCAGTAATGTACATTCAGCGAGCTGAAATACGTTCAGTAATGTACATTCTGCGAGCTGAAATACGTTCAGTAATGTACATACTGCGAGTTGAAATATATTCAGTAATGTATAATACTGCGAGCTGAAATACATTCAGTAAAGTACATTCTGCGAGCTGAAATACATTCAGTAATATATATTCTGCGAGCTGAAATACATTCAGTAATATACATTATGCGAGCTAAAATACATTCTGTAATGTAAATTCTGCCAGCTGAAATACTTCGTGTAATGTACATTCAGCGAGCAGAAATACATTCAGTAATATACATTCTGCGAGATAAAAATACAACATTCTGGGAGCTGAAATACATTCAGTAATATACATTTTGCGAGCTGAAATACATTTAGTAATATACATTCTGCGAGCTGAAATACGTTCAGTTATGTACATTCTATGAGCTGAAATACGTTCAGTAATATACATTCTGCGAGCAGAAATACATTCAATAATGTACATTCTGCGAGATGAAATACTTTCAGTAATGTACATACTGCGAGCTGAAATATATTCAGTAATGTATAATACTGCGAGCTGAAATACATTCAGTAATGTACATTCTGTGAGCTGAAATACATTTAGTAAAGTACATTCTGCGAGCTGAAATACATTCAGTAATGTACATTCTGCGAGCAGAAATACATTCAGTAATGTACATTATGCGAGCTGAAATACATTCTGTGATGTAAATTCTGCCAGCTGAAATACTTTCATTAATGTACATTCAGCGAGCAGAAATACATTCAGTAATATACATTCTGCGAACTGTAATACAACATTCTGCGAGCTGAAATACATTCAGTAATATACATTATGCGAGCTAAAATACATTCTGTAATGTAAATTCTGCCAGCTAAAATACTTTCAGTAATGTACATTAAGCGAGCAGAAATGCATTCAGTAATATACATTCTGCGAGCTGAAATACGTTCTATAATGTACATTCTGTGAGCTGAAATACGTTCTGTAATGTAAATTCTGCCAGCTGAAATACTTCGTGTAATGTACATTCAGCGAGCAGAAATGCATTCAGTAATATACATTCTGCGAGCTGAAATACGTTCTATAATGTACATTCTGTGAGCTAAAATACATTCTGTAATGTAAATTCTGCCAGCTAAATTCGTGTAATGTACATTCAGCGAGCAGAAATACATTCAGTAATATACATTCTGCGAGATAAAAATACAACATTCTGCGAGATGAAATACATTCAGTAATATACATTCTGCGAGCTGAAATACATTTAGTAATATACATTCTGCGAGCTGAAATACGTTCAGTAATGTACATTCTATGAGCTGAAATACGTTCAGTAATATACATTCTGCGAGCAGAAATACATTCAATAATGTACATTCTGCGAGATGAAATACTTTCAGTAATGTACATACTGCGAGCTGAAATATATTCAGTAATGTATAATACTGCGAGCTGAAATACATTCAGTAATGTACATTCTGTGAGCTAAAATACATTTAGTAAAGTACATTCTGCGAGCTGAAATACATTCAGTAATGTACATTCTGCGAGCAGAAATACATTCAGTAATGTACATTATGCGAGCTGAAATACATTCTATGATGTAAATTCTGCCAGCTGAAATACTTTCATTAATGTACATTCAGCGAGCAGAAATACATTCAGTAATATACATTCTGCGAACTGTAATACAACATTCTGCGAGCTGAAATACATTCAGTAATATACATTATGCGAGCTAAAATACATTCTGTAATGTAAATTCTGCCAGCTAAAATACTTTCAGTAATGTACATTAAGCGAGCAGAAATGCATTCAGTAATATACATTCTGCGAGCTGAAATACGTTCTATAATGTACATTCTGTGAGCTGAAATACGTTCAGTAATGTACATTCTGCGAGCAGAAATACATTCAATAATGTACATTCTGCGAGATGAAATACTTTCAGTAATGTACATTCTGCGAGATGAAATACTTTCAGTAATGTACATTCTGCGAGATGAAATACTTTCAGTAATGTACATACTGCGAGATGAAATATATTCAGTAATTTATAATACTGCGAGCTGAAATACATTCAGTAATGTACATTCCGCCAGCTGAAATACATTCAGTAATGTACATTCTGCCAGATGAAATACAATCAGTAATGTACGTTATGCCAGCTGAAATACGTTCAGTAATGGACATTCAGCGAGTAGAAATACATTCAGTAATGTACAGTCTGCGAGCTGAAATACATTCAGTAATAAACATTCTACGAGCTGAAATACATTCAGTAATGTACATTCAGCGAGCTGAAATACGTTCAGTAATGTACATTCTGCGAGCTGAAATACGTTCAGTAATGTACATACTGCGAGTTGAAATATATTCAGTAATGTATAATACTGCGAGCTGAAATACATTCAGTAAAGTACATTCTGCGAGCTGAAATACATTCAGTAATATACATTCTGCGAGCTGAAATACATTCAGTAGTATACATTATGCGAGCTAAAATACATTCTGTAATGTAAATTCTGCCAGCCGAAATACTTCGTGTAATGTACATTCAGCGAGCAGAAATACATTCAGTAATATACTTTCTGCGAGATAAAATACAACATTCTGCGAGCTGAAATACATTCAGTAATATACATTCTGCGAGCTGAAATACATTTAGTAATATACATTCTGCGAGCTGAAATACGTTCAGTAATGTACATTCTATGAGCTGAAATACGTTCAGTAATATACATTCTGCGAGCAGAAATACATTCAATAATGTACATTCTGCGAGATGAAATACTTTCAGTAATGTACATACTGCGAGCTGAAATATATCCAGTAATGTATAATACTGCGAGCTGAAATACATTCAGTAATGTACATTCTGTGAGCTGAAATACATTTAGTAAAGTACATTCTGCGAGCTGAAATACATACAGTAATGTACATTCTGCGAGCAGAAATACATTCAGTAATGTACATTATGCGAGCTGAAATACATTCTGTGATGTAAATTCTGCCAGCTGAAATACTTTCATTAATGTACATTCAGCGAGCAGAAATACATTCAGTAATATACATTCTGCGAACTGTAATACAACATTCTGCGAGCTGAAATACATTCAGTAATATACATTATGCGAGCTAAAATACATTCTGTAATGTAAATTCTGCCAGCTAAAATACTTTCAGTAATGTACATTAAGCGAGCAGAAATGCATTCAGTAATATACATTCTGCGAGCTTGAAATACATTTAGTTATATACATTCTGCGAGCTGAAATACGTTCAGTAATGTACATTCTGCGAGCAGAAATACATTCAATAATGTACATTCTGCGAGATGAAATACTTTCAGTAATGTACATACTGCGAGCTGAAATATATTCAGTAATGTATAATACTGCGAGCTGAAATACATTCAGTTATGTACATTCTGTGAGCTGAAATACATTTAGTAATATACATTCTGCGAGCTGAAATACATTCAGTAATGTACATTCTACGAGCTGAAATACATTCAGTAATGTACATTATGCGAGCTGAAATACATTCTGTAATGTAAATTCTGCCAGCTGAAATACTTTCATTAATGTACATTCAGCGAGCAGAAATACATTCAGTAATATACATTCTGCCAGCTAAAATACAACATTCTGCGAGCTGAAATACATTCAGTAATATACATTCTGCGGCTGAAATACATTCTATAATGTAAATTCTGCCAGCTGAAATACATTCAGTAATGTACATTAAGCGAGCAGAAATACATTCAGTAATATACATTCTGCGAGCTAAAATACAACATGTTGCGAGCTGAAATACATTCAGTAATATACATTCTGCGGGCTGAAATACATTCAGTAATATAAATTCTGCGGCTGAAATACATTCTATAATGTAAATTCTGCCAGCTGAAATACATTCAGTAATGTACATTAAGCGAGCAGAAATACATTCAGTAATATACATTCTGCGAGCTAAAATACAACATGTTGCGAGCTGAAATACATTCAGTAATATACATTCTGCGGGCTGAAATACATTCAGTAATATAAATTCTGCCAGCTGAAATACGTTCAGTAAAGTACATTCTGCGAGCTGAAATTCAACATTCTGCTAGCTGAAATACATTCAGTAATACATGCAATAATGTACACTCTGCGAGATGAAATACATTCGGTGATGTGCATTCTGAGAGATATGAATTACATTCAGTAATGTACATTTTGCGAGATGAAATACATTCGGTAATGTAGTAATGTACATTCTGCGAGATGAAATACATTCGGTAATGTAGTAATGTACATTCTGCGAGATGAAATATATTCAGTAAAGTGCATTCTGCGAGATATGAATTACATTCAGTAATGTACATTTTGCCAGATGAAATACATTCGGTAATGTAGTAATGTACATTCTGCGAGATGAAATACATTCATTAATGTGCATTCTGCGCGATGAATTACATTCAGTAATGTACATTCTGCGAGATGAAATACATTCAGTAATGCACATTCTGCGAGATGAAATACATTCAGTAATGTATATTCTGCGAGCTGAAATGCATTAATTCTTCTAAAAGTATATTTCATGACCATGTTTATGATAAACAATAAAAAGTCATCAATTATCTTACACAGTTGCAGACGAACCCCGTAGAACGTATTATCGTTATTTGATTTCTGCTGACAATGTTCTAGCATGTAGCTGCTATTTAAGCATTTTAGACGATTTGGGTATCAAAATGCTCTAAACAATTAATATTCGTCGAAACACGAGTTAATTAAATCAATCAAAGTCGCGCATTCTTTCAATTGAAAATGACGTAAAACACCAAACAAACAAATCTTTCAATCAATTACAATTGTTAGCGCTTTTGTAAATATAATTAGTTGTTAGTGCGTATCACTGCTACATATGAGTTACAATATTAGTACAATGCATTAAAGGGATTTGAGTCGATCTGGAAGAATTATGGGTGTTATTCAGAATACGAATACATTTCAGCTTTATACTCAATATGTGTAGGAACCACAAACGTAAAACATGTCACAAATGTAAATATTTTTACTAATGTAAAAAAACAAAAATCACTTATGTAAAAACATACGACAAATGTAACACGTTTGGTGACATATGTAAAAAAACTATTTTGTGACAAAAGTAAGAAAAAAAAAGTTCACATACCAGGCGACTCGGCCAGTTTTTGCTCATGTATTTGTCTGTTTGAAATATATCTGTTAGCAATATAACCCCTTTATAAATTAATATGTATGCTTTAGCAACAAAAACAAACTGAGTCGTCAAACATTTTCACAAACAATAAATATAAACGTAACCAAAGGTAGCATGGGGTTTAATTTAATGCATAATGCATATTCCATATGAAACCGAAGCATACTTGTACGGTTTTCATTTGTATTTTGATAGACATCAGTCGCCCTGCCAGATCGCATCCAGTCTCTTGAGGCTTTAAATATTCAGTATTACTGTTTTTTTTTGTGTGTAAAAGTAGTAAAACATCGCAATGGTACGAGTATTCTGTGAGGTAACACGTGTTATATTCCTTTTCTGTAATAACTTATTAATGAATTAAAATACAATAATGAATAACAGGCAGCCTGCCTTGTCTCACGCGATTTTGAGTTAAATCACGCTCAATACATCTGCAAATATTTAAGGATTGTTTTTCATTTTTTGCGATGTTATCGAAGTATAACACGTCAATGATGAGTCATAAATTGTATTAAACCGCGTATCGCAGCTAAGCAGTTTTATACAAAATGTGTGACCCATCATTGACGTGTTATACTTGCGACACGTTGTCTTGATGAGCATTTGTGCAAAGTTATTTGAAAATTCGTCCAGGAATGTCAGAGTTATTGACCGGACACGATTGTACGGACGGACTACTATATGCCGCTCTTCGGGGACATGCAAAAACGTTTACCTCCAGTGGGATTTGAACCCACGGCCTTAGCTTCTCAGTGTACAAGAAGTAGTTCAAATACTTTTCTATGGTGGCCATCTTGAATGTGATGTTTAACGTATTTTAACAAATTTGAAAAACATTTACAATGTATCCAATGTACATGCGAAGTTTGGTCAAAATTGACCAAGCTGTTCCTGAGAAGATGATTTTTTGAAGATTATCCCTATGTAAGTCTATGTAAAACATCTGGCAACTGTGACCACAGGATCACAATTTGAACAAGCGTGATAGAGGACCATAAGCTTACAGTAAATGCAAAATATTAAACCTCTGGCTCTTGAAGATTCAGAGAAGATTTTTTTTTTTAAATATTTCCCTATAGAAGTCTATATAAAACATGTGACCCCTGGGGCATGGCCAAATGTAAGCTTATAGGAAATGCAAAAAATAATATTAAACCTCTGGCTCTTGTAGATTCAGAGAAGACGATTTTCTTTAAATATTTCACTATAGAGGTCTATATAAAACATGTGACCCCTGGGGCAGGGCCAAATGTAAGCTTACAGTAAATCCAAAATATTAAACCTCTGGCTCTTGTAGATTCTGAGAAGAAGATTTTTTAATATTTCCCTATAGAAGTATATATAAAACATGTGACCCCTGGGGCAGGACAAAATGTAAGCTTATAGGAAATGCAAAATAGTAAACCTCTGGCCCTTGTAGATTCAGAGAAGAAGATTTTTTAAATAATTATTTCCTTATAGAAGTCTATATAAAGCATGTGACCCCTGGGGCATGGCCAAATGTAAGCTTATAGGAAATACAAAATATTAAACCTCTGACTCTTGTAGATTCAGAGAAGAAGATTTTTTTAAATATTTCCCTATAGAAGTATATATAAAACATGTGACCCCGGGGCAGGGCCAAATGTAAGCTTATAGGAAATGCAAAATATTAAACCTCTGGCTCTTGTAGATTCAGAGAAGAAGATTTTTTTTAAACATTTCCCTATAGAAGTTTATATAAAGCATGTGACCCCTGGGGCAGGGCCAAATGTAAGCTTATAGGAAATGCAAAATAGTAAACCTCTGGCTCTTGTAGATTCAGAGAAGAACATTTTTTAAATAGTTCCCTATAGAAGTCTATATAAAACATGTAACCCCTGGGGCATGGCCAAATGTAAGCTTATAGGAAATGCAAAATTTTTAACCTCTGACTCTTGTAGATTCAGAGAAGAAGATTTTTTAATATTTCCCTATAGAAGTATATATAAAACATGTGACCCTGAGGCAGGGCCAAATGTAAGCTTATAGGAAATGCAAAATATTAAACCTCTGGCTCTTGTAGATTCAGAGAAGAAGATTTTTTTAAAACATTTCCCTATAGAAGTTTATATAAAGCATGTGACCCCTGGGGTAGGGCCAAATGTAAGCTTATAGGAAATGCAAAATATTAAACCTCTGGCTCTTGTAGATTCAGAGAAGAAGATTTTTTTAAATAGTTCCCTATAGAAGTCTATATAAAACATGTGACCCCTGGGGCATGGCCAAATGTAAGCTTATAGGAAATGCAAAATAGTAAACCTCTGGCTCTTGTAGATTCAGAGAAGAACATTTTTTAAATAGTTCCCTATAGAAGTCTATATAAAACATGTGACCCCTGGGGCATGGCCAAATGTAAGCTTATAGGAAATGCAAAATGTTAAACCTCTGACTCTTGTAGATTCAGAGAAGAAGATTTTTTAATATTTCCCTATAGAAGTATATATAAAACATGTGACCCTGGGGCAGGGCCAAATGTAAGCTTATAGAAAATGCAAAATATTAAACCTCTGGCTCTTGTAGATTCAGAGAAGAAGATTTTTTTTAAACATTTCCCTATAGAAGTTTATATAAAGCATGTGACCCCTTGGGCAGGGCCAAATGTAAGCTTATAGGAAATGCAAAATATTAAACCTCTGGCTTTTGTAGATTCAGAGAAGAAGATTTTTTTAAATAGTTCCCTATAGAAGTCTATATAAAACATGTGACCCCTGGGGCAGGGCCAATGTAAGCTTATAGGAAATGCAAAATATTAAACCTCTGGCTCTTGTAGATTCAGAGAAGAAGATTTTTTTAAATAGTTCCCTATAGAAGTATATATAAAACATGTGACCCTGGGGCAGGGCCAAATGTAAGCTTACAGTAAATGCAAAATATTAAACGTCTGGCTCAGTTACTAGCGATATAGAGAATATTATGTCAGTGCCTTTTACTATCAAGTTTATTAGGCGAGGCTTAGAAAACGAAGAATGGCGAGGCTCTCTGCCTCGCCATTCTTCGTTTTCTAAGCCTCGCCTAATAAACTTGATAGTAAAAGGCACTGACATAATATTCTAGTTATCATGTAGACTATCCACATTTTCTATATGAATTACCACTATTACCTATTTCTCAGAATGTTACGCTTACCGAGGACGCCGCCATGTTGTTGTTTTTTGTTTGTTTTATGACGTCAACGTTATGTGCATGACGTCAGATAACGTTACGTACGATAAACGCCGAGGGATTCCGCATTGATTTGCTCTATTGATCAGTGCCCATTAAAGCAAAATTTATTAGGTCACCCCTTTATTAGGCAGAAAAGTGCATATCTGCATGATAAATATGTATACAGCTGTAGTAGCTTTAAATATAATTTCGATTTAATACTTACGGCGTTAGCATGTCTACATGGCATGCAAGCGTTAACTCCGATTTACCGGTTGGCCGCTTCCAATTGAATACCTTTATGTAAATCGAGTATGCTACAGTAACTACAATTGCCATTCGAATCCAAATGCGAGCTAAACTGTGTGTCAGAAATGCAGGACTTAACAATTGCAACCATGCATACAATTTATTAGTGAGATTTTTAGAAAATGTAACTCTCGAAATCTTTTGAGTGGTTCATAAAAAGAAAATGTTTAAGGTTTGCGCATTTGTTAATATCGGCATTCATTCTGGATGTCGTGTTAACAAATTCAGGCAAAATACCAGCTCTGATTGTGCACGTGTTGAGAGAAAATCGTGATGTAGATACATTAAACATAAATTTAATATATTTATATTATTGCTGGTTTGGATTGCTAACTATTGTAAATACCGCAGATATGGTTAACGGTATTGACGTTATTAACGTGGCTCTGAAGACACTTTTGTAAAGTGTAACAACTATTTTTATTTTCCTGGTAGTTTCCATGCCGACCAAAATACTGTTGCAACATGACAGTGTTTAATTCGTGCAATTGGAATAAATAAACGTTCAAGATTATTAAGAACCCGTCTACAGTCCTGATTTTGAAAGTTACGAGACATCCTGCTGCTTAAAGAGGCTCTACCTATATATTTTTGTCCACCAATTGATATAAACTTTACTTAATTATAAAGAGGACTATGAAAAAAGTAAATGGCAATAATTTCACCCCAAGTAATATGCGTTTTGCTGGGAAAAACAGGATTGAATAGATCGGATTTTTGAAATTGTATTCGTAATTGTTTTAGACAAGCCGATTGCGGAGATTTCCGATCTTATTCGTTTACAATCGGAACTTACTCGTCGGATTGGTGAAGAGTTCCGATCGATTCGTTTACTATCGGAACTGCCCCGAATAGTTTGTTTTCGTTCAACTGAATCGCATTGCGCATGTCCGAGAAAATCGTAAAAACTCGTAGTTCTCCGGCAGGAATAAAAAGCTGGGCAGCATTTTATTTAAGATATTGTTTGATCATAATTAATAATTTACAGAACTGGAATACGAACCTTGTTTCTTCTTAGAATACTCATAAAATAGCTTTGTATACATATAAATGCAGTAATATTGAGTATTTAATATTTTACATTAAAAATCGCGTAGATATAGGTAGTGCCTCTTTAAGATGAAGGCTTCTATTTTACGATTTTGTTAAAATGAAAATTCAGAATTGAACATGGCATTTTATAGAGTCAGGTGATAAGGAATTCCAATTCCGAATGCCAATTGATAAGGAAGATGAATTGTTGATACTTTCAATAAATATCTGATATGTTATATGGGTGACGGTTTGACGGTCCCTGGTTTAATCTCCACATGCGAAACAAGTTTCGATGGAATGTTCTTAAGCAACACCCGTCCCCAGCCTCGTTCGTCAGATGGGGACGTAAAGCCGACTGTTCCGTTTATCGGAGTATATCCCTCTTGAACACGTTAACGAACGATACGAATAATACTATCCATTAGTAAGAATTCCCGGATGCCTATATATCATAATCCTGTCTCTGGAGCGGCTCTACATAACCAGTACTGCGTGGATGAGCTGTTAAGCACTGCATTAAAGAAACGCGTACTAGACTAAAACAGCATTAGAATTAGGATCGCAGTAATGATTTTCGAGTGTTCTTTTTGCTTTTGATTTTATATTTCATGACATATTTAGATTTTGTCGCGGGTTTTATAAAAACTACTGCTATCTATGAAAAACGCAACTATGTATGATTATTGCTTTTACAATTTTGTTAAACTGTAAACTATGCGGAATATATCATGCTTTTTTAAAAAAACAAATAGCTTACGTGGAATGTCTGCTCACTAGTATTAAAGGAACAATTGTCTTTTTATTGTAACATTTCAGTCTGTTGAACGTCGAGTTATCGTAGGAACACGTGTTTCATCACGATGAATTGAATAATAACGTAATCAATCTAGCGTGGGTTCCGACGATGACGACGAGTATGCTAGATAACGTTAACGTCAAGAATATATTTTGCTGAACTATCAAGAGCCAACGCGGTACTCATTGTGATCTTTGGGGATATTCGTGATTAACTTACACATATGATATATTTGAAATATGGACATGTATTCTTCTGCCGCGATTACCACCATTTTAGAAACTCTTTGACTAGAACTTACGATAGACCGAGATTACATTATCGCTAAAACTTACATGGTTTATTAAAATACTCAATTTTGATTGGCTATTGATGTGGTCTGAAAAAAGCTATATAAAACTCTGACGTCACGTACGTCAACCGCTACTTAAACGCCAGAAAACACGTTAACCGTTGAGACGTCATTTTAAACGTCAGAACAAACAACGCAATGAAATGTATTGTTTTAAGCGAGGCTACGTACCAACAACACATTTAAATAGGATGAAGCTGTATATTCTTCTCATTTGATTTTGAGAGATAGGCATAACATGTAAGTTGTGAGAATTTGTTTGTATTTTCTGCAATCTCTCGACAAAATGTGTTTCATAATTCATAAAACTCCATGTTAGATAAGAAATAAAATATGTTCAGCGGGTTTATATTGTGCGAGATCAAAATCTGGTGTTTGGGTCTTGCAACACATCGAAACCGCCTTGGTATCGATGAACTTCAAGTTCCGCACACCAGGTATTGATCTGAGACAATAAAACCAGCTGGAAATATGTTATTTCTTAATTGTAGTTTCAAGTATCACATATAAGAAATGTGAGTCTTTGGGAAAAACAGAAATTAGTGAAAACTAGAGATGTTTATCTAACCTATGCTGAACGAGTTAGGATAAATTAAAAAAATGTCGTTAGAAGTTAAAGTTTGCTATATGAAACAATGTGTCCATATTCTGTGAAAACTGTTTCAGTTAAACGTAAACCATGTATTCCTTAAATTATAATTATTTTTTAATGAATATTTAAGGAAACATTTGGTGTAAGTGACCTTATGATTCAGTGTAAAGTTAACAACAGAAATGAATATTTTATATGTGTAAAAGACAAGGACATTAGCAAAATAAGTTTTGATAGAAAAATATATTAATTAAATATATGCATCAATGAACGAACGAACGAACGAACGAACGTACGAAAGAACGAACGATCAAACAAAAACATACAAACAAATAAATAAATGAATGAATGAATGAATGATTAAATGAATAGACGAGCGAGCGCGCGTGAGTGAGAGTGAGTAGTGAGTGAGTGAGTGAGTGAGTGAGTGTGTGAGTGTGAGTGAGTGAGTGTAAGTGAGTGAGTGAGTGCCTGTGTGTGTGTGTGTGAGTGAGTGAGTGAGTGAGTAAGTGAGTGAGTGAGTGAGTGGATGAGTGGAGTGCGTGCGTGAGTGAGTGAGTGTGAGTGATTGAGTGATTGAGCGAGTGAGTGAGGTAGTGAGTGAGTGAGCGAGCGAGCGAGCGAGCGAACGAACGAACGAATGTACTAACGAGCGAACGAACGATAAAAAACAACAACAACAAACAAATGAATAAATAAATGATCGAATGAACGAACGAACGAATGAACGAGCAACGAATGAACTAACGAACAGCAAACGAACGAAAGAACGAACGAACGAATAAATAGAACACATTTCAAAAATGACTAATGGAGTTAGACGATATATGACATCAGGTTCATGATTTAACAAACATATGTATCATGTGGTTTTTATATGAAACCTATGTATCATGTAATTTCAGAGAATATGTTTTGTAAAGACTCTTTGCGTATATAAGTATAAGGAAACATGTGAAACCTCATTGTTTGAACATGCTTGAAGGTCCAAGCCGAAATCTGTTCTGCAGTTCTTGAGAAAACTAAAGATGTTTTAAGATAGAACCTATATTTAGTAATGGCGGCCATCTTGGATGTGAAGTTTGGTCATAATCGGCAAGACTATTTCTGAGAAAAAGCCCTTTAAAATGAAAAAAACAACATACCAAAAAAAAAAAAAACTACCTCGCTTGCAAGACAAAAGGCGGAGAGATGGAAGATGAGCGGACGGACAGACGGACAGACGGACCCCCAACGAAGAGTGATTATTGTATACTAGTCCATCTCTGAGGCTGTCCCTAAGCATCTGGCTCATATGGGATAATAGGCGAACATTGATTTATAAATAAACAAGAAATAAGATTTTTTAAATGTTTTTCATTTAATTCTTGTGAAACAACACGACTAAACACGATAAAGGCAAGTAAATACCTATGGAAAAAGAGTTAACATTATATATTACCTCACATATGAAACTGAATGATAATAATAATAATAATAAAAAATAAATGTCATTTCTTTTTATTTTATTATTGTGAAAATATGTCGTGAACCTTCGACCTCAATTTACCCCGATTACATCCAAAATCAGGGCTGAACACGGGTCCACGACAAAAGCAGTAGAATACCATTTCGAGTGATAACTATCTCTTTGCTGCACGCACTATTTGGAAACATGGAGTGGCTATTATACGTTAGTCCAGACGGACAGCAAATGGACGGACGAATTGTCGGACGGACGGACGGACGGACGGACAGACGACGAACGAAGAATTATCACCGTACATCATATATTAGCTGACATCTGAGCCTTTTAATTATGTTAACATATGACCTAAAGATACTTCATGCATAAACAAACAATAATGGTTTTCAGAAATGTACATTCAATTATTCAATTAAATATTCTGGAAAGGGTCATGCCATTTGACCTCAATTTACCCCTGTCACATACAATATCAGGGCAGAACACGGGCACAACACGGGCACCACGACAAAGGCAAGATCCTTCCGAATGATACCTGTCTCTTTACTTGTCGCAAAATGTTGAACTCGACTCACAACGCATTGAGTGGCTACTAGACTTTCTTCCGGACAGACGTCGGATGGACGGACGGACGGTTAATGGGCGGACGACGGAAGAAGACTTATCACCGTATATCGGCTCACCTCTGAGCTTCTTAGTTATGCTAGCTTTTTACCGAAATATGCTTCATGCATAACAACATAATAATGGCTTTCAAAAATGTACATTCAGTTTTTCAATAAAATATTCTGAAAAAGGGTCATGACCTTTAACCTCAATTTATCCCTATCATATACAAAATCAGGGCAGAACACGTGTACCACGACAAAGGTAAGATATTACCCTTTCGAATGATACTTGTCTCTATGCTCCTCAAAATTTTTTGAACTCGACTTATAATTCATTGAATGACTACTAGACGTTCTTTCGGACAGACGTGGACTGACGACGGACGAAAACTTATCACCGTGTATCAGCTCACATCTGAGCATTTTAGTCATGTTAGCTTATGATCGAAATATGCTTCGTGCATAAACAAAATAATAATGGATTTCAAAAATGTACATTCAATTATTCAATTAAATATTCTGAAAAGGGTCATGACCTTTACCCCTGGTCATATACCAAATCAGAGCTGAAAACGGGACAAAGGCAATATATTACTCTTTTGAGTGATACCTGTCACTATGCTCCTCGCAAAAGGTTGAACTCGACTCAACAATCGTCGAGTGGCCTCTAGACTATTTCTGTGGAGACGTCAGTTAAATGTTGAAGGACGAAAACGGTAGACGACGGACGGAGAGCGATCACAATAGCTATAACGTTAAGCCGAAGACGCCTCTGATGAGTTAATAATGAGTGTTTGAAAGGAAATAACACTTACCCCAGCCAATGATATAGCAAGATACAATGAGAAGTTTGCCGGAGTTGAAGGCGTACACCATGATGGTGTTCAGGTAGAGACCCTCACAGAACATCCACAAGAAATTACACGCCGTGAAATACTGGCAAATCACGTGTAGAAACCGGCACCAGATCTAAAATTGTAATGTAAGATATGCTCGAAACAGTACTTGATTAAAATTATACCATAAGAAAGAAGTAAGACTGCGTTACGTTATCAATAAATGCATCTCCAATAGGCCTTAATACAAACTTTCCGTTCACTTCTCATACCTATTCATAGACAAGCATGAATATGTATCAAGAACACCGCCATTGTCATAAGATTTCTTTTCTTTTACATTAACCTTTGTTGCTATTTTTAAACTAGGAACGATGACGTCATTGAGAATTAAGAAAACTGTATATATCTTTCTACATAATGTTCCCTCATTTAAAAACTATTATTATGAGATTATGATCTTTGTTTCTAAGAATGTGTTAATTGTTTGCCTTTAATGCAATAAACCATACCATGTATCCTTCTAAAAATAGTATAACTCGATAGGAATTATACTCGTCGGATATATAAGCTAATATAGCAAAACATTGATATTATGTTATACTATATATAAAATAAAAAACAAACATGTTTAAAGTAAGCTTTTCGCAAATGTTGAAACGTCATCCTCTGACGGCAAACACATAGTACATATCGCTTGAAGGCTTCTAAGTGAACAATGTTTGTTTGTTTGTATAGTGTTTTACGTCATTTTCAACACATGTAAGGTTAATAAACCATACAATGTATCATTCTAAAAATAGTATAACTAGATAGGAATTATACTCGTCGGCTATAAGCTAATATAGTAAAACATACAAAACAAACTTGTTTAAAGCAAGCTTGTCGCAAATGTTAAAACGTCATCACTGACTGCAAACACGTATTTTACGTCATCTTCAACACATGTAAGGTTATATATGACGGTCGATTTTTTTTTGTGGAGGAGGCAGACCACCCCCTTTCCCTGGGTCCATATGTTCCTCCCGTCATATGCAAGAATCGACATTTCCTCACTTACAAGTCGAACTCCCAGTGGGATTCGAACCCGCTGCGGTGACAGGCGAGAAGGTTTACAACGCAACGTTGTTAACACATCGGCCGCGGAAACGCCATAAGAAAACATGATACTATTGAACACATAGAAGAACTGTTTACATAAATACTCATTGCCTCTCGTTGAAAAAAGGTGTAAAGGTTGAACAGGAAATGTAGCATTCACAGAACAAAGAAACACACATTTAATACAAACAACAATTATACGGAAGATTTAAAGTATGTAACACAACAAGCATACACAGGTGGAAAATAGGTGGACAGTCGTGGAACAAGCATACACAGGTGGACAATAGTTGGACAGTCGTGGAACAAGCACAAACAGGTGGACAGTCGTGGAACAAGCACAAACAGGTGGACAATAGGAGGACGGTCGTGGAACAAGCACAAACGGGTGAACACTATGTAGACAGTCGTGAAACAAGCACAAACAGGTGGACAATAGTTGGAGAGTCGTTGAACAAGCATAAACAGGTGGACACTAACATGCATTTCGTTGCGAAATGATAGGATCATAACCTCTTTTGATAATTTTAGTAACAAGTTCAATAAAGACTGTAGAAAAATCAAAGGAAAAAGAATCTTACTAAGTTTGTAAATCACGTCGCCATATAAGTCATGTTGTGATAATCCTTGTCGCAGAAGAGTTCTTAATTGACTTTCTTATTTTAAGAGAAGATCATGTTTACGATAATACAGTTTCGTAAAGTATTTTCGAAGTTTATGGTAACGGTAGTCGGTAGCCCTAAGCGTTCTCAGTAGAATAAACTCAGGAAAGAAAACATTGTCGTAACGTATACAGGCGACAACAAAAGAAAATCAAAAACACACATATAGAAAATGCATATTGTCGGTGTTCTTGCTAAAGCTCATATGTCATTTTTTGCTATTTTTTAGGAGACACTTAAAGCTGATTCAAACTAAATTAATGTGACCCTTTGGAATAGTTCACATGAAATGTCTTAATTTTTATGTATTTTTATGTTAGATACAAGTAATTGCAATAGAAATAAACGTAAATAGGAGAATTACGAAAAATTACGAAATACGAAGTTTTACTTCTTCATTTTCTTCCATTTTGTTCAAATACCATGAACTCGAGGTTTTGTAATTAACAAATGGACATGTTATTAAGGCTAAACTAGAACGAATTCGACGGCGCGCCATCGCAAAATACCCACGTTTTCCTCACTCAGGTCAATTCCCTTTAAAGGGAAAATATCCGTAAATTTTAGCCTATAAACACAAACTAGTTTAACGTTGACGAACATAACACACTAACCATTATTGAATATTTACTAAATAAAAGAAATCCGTGGTTTCACATGTCTCGCCTAACGGGGGCACGATAAGACATCACAAACACAAAACGGTTGACAGTAGGGCTAATGTCTTGGAACGGTCAGTGGCAAACAAGGCCGCTGGGGTTTAAACCAAGTTCTAGGTTGCACCAAACCTCACACTTACCCTTCTGTCAACCCAATATACGATAGGGTCATAACCTCTTTTGATAAACCTTTTAACAAGTTTAACAAAGATAGTACGACAAAGGATCTTACGAAGTTTGTAAATCGCGTCACCATAGAAGTCAAGTTGTCGCAGAAGAGTTCTTAAATTACATTTATATTTAGAAAGAAGATCAGGGTTACGATAACACAATTTTGCAAAGGTTTTACGAAGTTTATGGTAACGGTAACCCTGATGGAACAGCTTTTTAGTAATACAAAGATTACGAATATTAAAGACCTCAACTTGAGTACAAGCTCTAGAAAAGCGAATAAGTTGAGACCCGTAGACCCCATAAGAAGTTGCTCGGGGAACAATATCGACATTAAAATCACCTCCTTATATATTTGTCATATATTTTGCTAATTATTTAAATTGCATATAATAAGTACCATAAGAAAATCGTATAGAATTTAATAAACATTTTGTTCATTACAATTATACGAAAATGTGTGAATTTTAAAAACGAATATTTGTTAAATTTATTAAAGTTATATGAACATGATGAAACTCCTATTGTATAAATATCATGTGAAACGTTTTATAATAGAATTTTATGCCGCTCCTATTATATAAACATCGTAGGAGGAGCATATGATTCCCATATGAGAATACATACATATGGTTAAATATATGGGAAAACTGAATTTTTGAATAATGGTATTTAGATAAAACATGTATTTATAACACATCTGTGTCTATATAGAATTGCATTGCACTGTGTCTACTTCTGATATACATGCTGTGATTAAATATTTGGAGGGTATGTCGCAACATAGTAATGTATAGACGTGGCCAGTTTAACGTGTCAAACATGACAGTGAGAGAAATAGTAGTGTAATCGCTGGTGGATATTTATCCATGTTTTATCTGATTTGCATGCAAGTAGGACACACGTACATACTGATATGGAGATCATTTCCTACCAACAAACACAACAAGAGAATAAATTAGCAGACTCGGTCTTACTGAGTCTGTTCATGAGAGGTAATGTAATCACGCTCCCTAGCACCGGCTAAAACGGTATTCAACTTCAAAGCCACCTATATTGGACTCTTTTTTCCCAAAGGACCTGTAAAAATAACACCACTAATTCGTATAGCGGGGAGAATTTTTACAGCCGCCACACTGCACTAAACGAACGCTAGTGTGAATTTAATTAATACTGATATGGAGATTCCTTAACAGCAACAAACAAAAATAAACAAGACAATAAAGCAGCAGACTGGTTTTATTGGGTCTGTTCATGAGAGACAATGTAGAAGCAATATATATCATGCCCCTAGCACGAGCTTAAGCGGCATTCTACTTCAAAGCCACCTATATTGGGCTCGGTGATCCCAAAGACTTCTTTATATAAAATGGACAGTAGTGCCAAAAATCCCAGATAAAGTTTTCTTATTGTACTCTTTGTACCGGAAGTGTATCCACAACATATCTGAATGAACTTATAAGGAAACAATGAGAGTAAATTTGAGTTTAGAAGTTTTCTGCATCATGCTGATGTTTGTGCTTTTGAAAAAACTAAAGCAACTTCAAAAATGCAATTATAAATCCAACTTCCCATATAATTATAAAACAAAGATGATCATATATAGATGAAAATAAAAAGCCTAGAAAGCCAACAAGTACTCAGTGATGTGGCAGAAGCAAGAGCAACAAGATAATAAACCAATATGGCAACGCAAGACAAGATTGAAGACAAACATCAAACGTTACCGTTCTTTAATGATTTAGGGCGACGTCATCATAAGGTACACAATCTGTCTGGTCATTACACAGTTAAAGACGAAAGCATGACGATTAGTCGTAAATGGGCCAATCACTAATCATGCAATGCGTTACAAAATGATAGGGTCATAACCTCTTTTGATAAACGTTTATCTAAACAAGTCTAAACATATTGTATAAAAGAGATCATGACCAAGCATCTACCGAAGTTTGCAAATCTCGTCACAACTGATTTGAGCATTCTCATCTTTGACAGCTCCATGCTAGCTTTTTTTATCACTTTTTGTTTTTGTCATAGACAATCAGAATTATACACAAGGTTTCCCACTTCGTATTTGTGACTGTATGCAACTCAGAAAACTGGTCATATAGAAACAATCAAACGCAATGGAACCGCATTCCACCACGGACTGAAATAAATGAGGATATTTAAAATACCTTCTATAAAAAGGACAATACCTAACACAAATAGTGGTGAAAACAGGGTTACCGTCTTGGCAATAACGCCTACAGATTAGCTTAAAAAAAAGAAAGATATAAAAATCGGACGGAAAGTAGCATTCAATGACGACAGTCAAAAACAAATACGCAAATGGACAAAAGAGAAGGCAAAAGTAATACAAAATGCAAACGACATCACAAACACAAAAGGGTTGAAAATAGGGCTTCCGCCTTGGAACGGTCAGTGGCCAAAAAGGCCACTGGGCGTTTAAACGAGGTTCGAGGGTGCACCAAACCTCAAACTTACACTATTGTCATCCGAATTAAACGGGACAGTGTAAATAAAGAAATCCCAGCCATGAAATTTTCTCTAACCAACACGGCAGCGTTAAAAGGCAATATAAGTACAAAACAAGCCTAGAAATCCACAATGACGGTTACTCGATGACTTGGCAGAATCCAGAGAAACAAGAAAATAAACCATTGAGGACACGACAAGACAAGACTGCGGACAAACATCAAACGCCACCGTCCTAATGGACTTTAGGTAGGCGTCCTCATAGGGACCACAGCCTGTCCGGTCATCGTACAATTAAAGAGGAAAGCGTAGTGGCGAACTGTAAAAGGGTCCACCACCAAGCATGCAGTACGTTGCAAAATGATAGGGTCATAACCTCTTTTGATTAACCTTTTAACAAGTTTAACAAAGATAGTATGAAAGTGATCATGACCAAGAATCTTTGTAATTTACGACAAACCAACTCTCGACTGTATTGTTAGAATAAATAATCTCAGCATGTGTTATCTTCATTTCTCAAACTCGTGAACTAGTCTGCTGTATGTGACCGAGAATTGCCGTATATGATGAATGACGTCTGGCCAAACACGAGGCAAAAAGCTTTTAATGAATTTAAGTCTTCTGAAGAATGTGTTTTGACGTAACTAAATCAAAATGTCATTTACGAGGTTTATGCTTACGAGGTTTATGTGCGTGTTACATTTAATTCTAATACACTCGCACTATATAGCCTAGTTTGAAATATCTCGTTATATTTAACGATATATGACTGTAACGTTTGCAACGTTTGGAGAATAAGCAAGGCAATGCGAAAGATATTACTGTAACGTTTGCAACGTTAGGAGAGTAGGCAAAGCAATGCGAAAGATTTCAGATATGTGCCTTATTTTCACAGTTTAGGGGTATTAGAATAGAAATCTAAAAATAGAACATCGTTCACGGTGAATTATCTTGTAATATATCACGGTTTGTTGTTCAATTGTAAACACTAATTTCACTCGCACTTCGTGCTCGTGAAATTATTATTATTTACAATTGAACCCAAAACCGTGATAAATTACACGATAATTCACCTTAAATGATGTTCTATTTCTTACATATGCATTTGTCTTGTCTTGGATTGACTGTTAAACATATATTGTGTAACACGTAAGGAAAAGCGCTAATATTCTGCACTGTTTATCATTTATTGTACTTTACTAAGATACAAGTCTGTCTGCGTATAAAGCCCCCATTAACTGTTAACACATATTATGACAATATTTAGAGATACTTGATGAAAACACATATTAATAAATAATTTCAAGTATTATGTCGGCCATTTTGGAAGATGCGTGGTGGGTTTACTTTAATAAAAGAACATCAGTACTACTACATCAATATGTAAAAGGAGTATGAAATGAGACATTTTCAAATCGTCAAACACCATAAATACAAACAATATTGCAATCTCGGTTTGACAGGTTTGTTTATGAACGGTATTGAAGAAAGCTTGCTACCGTTCAAAATGGAATATACTGAGATTAGAGGTTATGCAGCTTGCGTATTACAAGTAACAGTCAAAAGACTAAGTTAAAAAGCAGACAACGTATCCTTAGGGTGATTAAACTGTATTTAGAACCTTTAAAGGATGAAGTAGTAGAATCATCTATTCGGAATGATTTGTGCGATAATGCATAGACACTAGATGATTTGGAATGTTGTTAATTTCGTGAATTGTGAAGGCAATTTTGAAGTAAAAACACTTTTTTTTGCACATAATATTCAACTGCCTTTATTACACATTGTGTTAAAATCCCCCTGAATATATCAATTCGCACAATATTGTTTTACGCGATATTTAAACCTCGAATCTCACAAAGAGAAAAACGTCATCTTACAAAAAGTCGTATCTCGGAAAAACGGTTTGAAAATGTCAACGTTAAAAAATAGTCTGCTTGCAATAGGTCGTATTTCGAAATTACGATATGAACGGATCCAGGGAACACGTCGTTTAAATAATCTTCTTGCAAAAAGTCGCATATCGGCCTCGCATCAATATGTAAAAGGAGTATGAAATGAGACATTTTCAAATCGTCAAACACCATAAATACAAACAATATTGCAATCTCGGTTTGACAGGTTTGTTTATGAACGGTATTGAAGAAAGCTTGCTACCGTTCAAAATGGAATATACTGAGATTAGAGGTTATGCAGCTTGCGTATTACAAGTAACAGTCAAAAGACTAAGTTAAAAAGCAGACAACGTATCCTTAGGGTGATTAAACTGTATTTAGAACCTTTAAAGGATGAAGTAGTGGAATCATCTATTCGGAATGATTTGTGCGATAATGCATAGACACTAGAAGATTTGGAATGTTGTTAATTTCGTGAATTGTGAAGGCAATTTTGAAGTAAAAACACTTTTTTTTGCACATAATATTCAACTGCCTTTATTACACATTGTGTTAAAATCCCCCTGAATATATCAATTCGCACAATATTGTTTTACGCGATATTTAAACCTCGAATCTCACAAAGAGAAAAACGTCATCTAACAAAAAGTCGTATCTCGGAAAAACGGTTTGAAAATGTCAACGTTAAAAAACAGTCTGCTTGCAATAGGTCGTATTTCGAAATTACGATATGAACGGATCCAGGGAACACGTCGTTTAAATAATCTTCTTGCAAAAAGTCGCAACAACACTTGTTAGAAAGTGTTTTAATTAAAATATTTTGTAAGCATTCCAATGTCTAAGACGATGATTTATCTTGTTCTATATTTATTTGTATTCATTATTGCAAAACTTAAATAAAACGTGTTTTTTTATTTTATGAAAATCAGCATAAAACACGTGTAAATAAATTCAATGTTCTGATGTGTTTCACTCATTTTTTTAAATGCGATTCTTCTGTATTCCTCGAGTAAGTCGCAATTCCTAATATTTTACTTAATATTTTAAATGTAAATTTCCACCTCAGAACTTTAATATACGAGGTTTTGCAATACTCGATACGCAATAACGTTATGCTAATGTATTAAAATACGATATTTTGTAGCCTGATGAAATAAACATGACCTTAAAGGGAATGTAGCGACACAGCCAAACAGCTCTTTTATTGAGAATTCTGAAAAACTTGCAAAAACGCGAAAGAATTATCAAAATCGGATGATAAACAAAAAAGATATGACCATTTGAAGGTTGTTCTAAAATGGATATGGGAGCCGCCATTTTGAAAACTATGACGTCAAAGATCCATATGACCATATATGGAATATTGATAAATATATTTAAAGCAAAGCAAATCACTGCAAATGAATGCAAACTCCTTAACTGGTCATATAAAGCATTATTGCCATTTGTTTTACATATTCTTCATACAGTTTCTTTAATTTTTCCACCTATAAACGAGTAAATTCATATTTATCAATATTCCATATATGGTCTTTAGAACTGTGATGTCATAGCTCTAAAAATGGCAGCTTCTATATCAATTTCAACAGAACCTTCAAACGATCATATCTTCTTTGTTTATCATCCGATTTTGATCATTCTTTCACCCTTTTCCAAGTTTTTCAGAATACTCAATAATAAAGATTATTTGGCTGTGTCGCTATATACCCTTTAATAAGAAAACACCTACAGCAAAGTTACTATATTGTCCTTAATTACAATGTCTCTAATATTTGCCATGTTATAAAACATATGAGCTAGTATTTCGATGTTTAACGCATACTGAAACTTCTGTGGATGATTAATTTATATCGTTTACCCTCTATATTATCCACCCTCCACTCATATACCTATCTCCTTCGAACGGTCAGTGGCAAAAAAAGGCCGCTGGGGGTTTAAACTAATAAAACGGGACGGTGTAAATAAAGATATCCCCGCCAGATTGTATGAATATACATGATATAAGAAAAAACCCATAGAAAGTCACATAGCAAGTACTCAGTGACTTAGCAGAAGCCAGAGCATTACCGTCCTTTGAGAATTTAGGTAGACGTCATAATAGCGAACTGTAAATGGGTCCACCACTAAACATGCAGTGCGTTGCAAAACGATAGGGTAATGACCTCTTTTGAAAACTGTTTAAAAAGTTTAATAAATATTGAATGAAAGTCATTATGACCAAGGATCTTAAGAAGTTTATAAATCACATCACCATAGAAGTCGGGTTGTGATAGTGCTAGTCGCAGAAGTTAAATTACTTTTATGTTTTATATGTTTTAATAGTAAATCAGGTTTTCTCGACGTTTATGGTAACAGTAGCTCTACTGGAGTAGCTTTTTAGTTATACAAAGATTACGAATATTAAAGTTCTCAACATGAGTACAAGCTTTAGGAAAAACGAATAAGTTGAGACACATAGACCACATATGAAGTTGCTCGGGAACATCCCCATGGGAACATCCCCATTTGATAATTAACAATATCAAAATTAAAATCCTCTCCCTTGTCATATGCTTTGCTAATTATTTCACCATTGTCAATGGAGAGATGTAAATCAAGAAAAGAAGCGTTAGTATCAGAAATATTAGCTTTGTTAAGTTGAAGTTATTTAGGGTATATATTATTAACCATAGTAGAAAAGAAAGGGTTGTCGATGTTTAATATGTCATCCAGATACCGAGAGGTGTCATTAAAGGCCTCAATAACATCTTCCTGGGTATCTGGTAAAAGACTCAACATGAAATCTCTCTCATAGCAATATAAAAATCAATCTGCGACAAGTAGTGCACACTTCGTACCCATAAAGAAAGTTTGTAAACATTTTAATAACTACAAACAATGGAGTCTACCGTTTACTGAGATGAAATTTAAGTACATTTGTTTAAAAACAAAATGCCATTCTATAAAATATAAAAAAAAATCAAAAACATCATGAGCTCCAAAAAGTAGGTCAAGGTCATAGATGAAATACATGCGTCCAAAAAGATGCCCTACCCAAGACACAACTATGTCAAAATAGAATGTTTTGTCTTCCAAATATTAAGCTATAAACTAGGTTTAAAGCATCTAGTGCATAATTATAGTTCATGAGAAAGTGATGTAAATGTAACAATTAAAGTTATCTGCCCTTTGCTTGGATGGTGAAGGTCACATCCATATTTGCTTTGTCACGTTGCAATGTACCACACAAGATACAACTATAAGCAAAGATTGAAAGGTATAAGTGCATACAGTTTGTGAAAAAATGAAGTAAACGCAAAAGTTGAAGGTAAATATTATAAGGTTATCAGCCCTTTGCTTGGAGGGTCAAGGTCACATCCAAATTTGCTTCATCACGTTGCGATGTACCATCCAAGATACAACTATAATCAAAGTTTGAAAGTTGTAGTGCATACAGTTTGAGAGAAAGTGACCTGAACGCAAATGTTGAAGGTAAACATTATCTGCCCCGTGCTTCAATGTACCCACCCAAGGTACAACTATAAGCAACGTTTGAAAATTCTAGTGCATACAGTTTGTGAAAAAGTGACCTAAACGCAAAAGTTGAGGGTAAAAAGTATAAGGTTATCTGCCCGTTGCTTGGAGAGTCAAGGTCACATCCACATTTGCTTTGTCTCTTTGCAATGTACCACCCAAGATACAACCACAAGCAAAGTTTGAAAGGTGTAGTGCATACAGTTTGCGAAAAATTGACCTCAACGCAAAAGTTGAAGGTAAACAATTCTAAGTTATCTGCCCTTTGCTTGGAGGGTCAAGTTTATTTCCACATTTGCTTTGTCACGTTGTAATGTAATACCCAAGATGGAACTATAAGCAAAGTTTGAAAGGTCTAGCGTATATAGTTTCTGAGAAAATGACTTAAACGCAAAACTTGAATGTTGACGCCTTCGCCGCCGCCGCCACCGGAAAAGCAACACCAATGTCTCTTTTTTCCCTTCGTAAAGGCGAGACAAAAACCAAGAATGTTTGACGGAATTCAATAGCGGTACAAGAAAAGAAGTACCGCTTTGTGGTGTTGAACTCGTAACCCACACTAAAATTACACTCTGGGTTTTAAATAATAAATCATTTGACATGCTGTGTATCTCTTTCATAGACGACTATTATATATATATATATACGGTGGCCTGGAAGGTCCCGTCCGTCCGTCAGTTGGTTTTGCTAGTTAGCTGACCTCGTTTTTCATTAATTGGAGGAGGGTTGTCATAATTGGAACAGATGATGCACAGAAGACAAAACAGTTTTTTTATTAAAAAAATGCGACAACAAAAATGCGACAACCTGTTTAAAATTACCTATTACCCGTCAAAAGGAAAAAAAATCTCCAAAATTAGTATTTAACCCACGATATTCTATGTTGTAATAAAATTTCTTACAAGCTATAAGTAATAATATACGTATATAATATTGAACAGGTTTTGCGATTTATGGATTCTCTTTCCGGAGGGGCGGGGACTTATCGTCATATGGGGTTAGCATGCATTGTTTTCTTTCCTTGTAATCTAAACTCCCAGATCAGTTGAAGGATGTGTTCATATTACCACAGTGGTTGCGTACGATGAGTAGATTTCAACGAATATTTTGAATCCAATGTCTGGGGTCTAAGTTCAATGTCAAAAGGTTAAATTGACTAAATTAACAATACAGCGACAGTTTTCAATATGTTAATGATTTGTGACAACGAATTTTGATCTATTTATTTATATATTGTTTTGTTTCTAAAATATTAACTGCTGCAAAAGTGGATGCAAAGGTCATGCAGGATATGTATCCTTCACATAACTCAATCACCCAGTAACACGCACTCAAAACAAACAACAATTACAAGGACCAATAGAAGCAACAGATGCGACACGACAAACATAAAACATTCGTAAACAAGAACATCGCCATGTAACGGTCAGAAGCAACAGATGCGACACGACAAACATAAAATACTCGAAAACTGGAACATCGCCATGTAACGGTCAGAAGCAACAGATGCGACACGACAAACATAAAATACTCGAAAACAGGAACATCGACTTGTAACGGTCGGTAGAAACAGATTCGACACCACAAACATAAAGAGCCGAAAACAGAAATATCGCCATGTCACGGTCAGTAGGAAAAAGGACGTTGAGGGGTTTACACCAGATTCTAGGGTGCACCAAACACTTTTACCCAGCTGTCACCCCAGTTAGACAGGACCGAGTGAATAAGGAAGTTACCATCAGGATATATCATCTAACAAACTAAGAAGAACTAATAAGTAGAACACAAAAGCCATGTATATATGAGTAAGTACTCAATGGCAGAAGCCCGAACAACACAAAAAATCCATTGAGGGAACGACAAGACAACATTAAAGACTAATATTAAGTGCTACCTTACTTTTCAGGATTTAGTGAGACGCCATCATAGGATCCAAAGTCTGTCGGGTTGTCGCACAATCAAAGAGGAAGGCATAGTGGCCAACTGTAAATGGGTCAGCCACTAAACATGCAGTGCGTTGCAAGATGGTAGGGTCTTAACCTCGTTTGATATATTTTCTAACAATTTTGATAACGATTGTATGAAATGAATCATGGGCGAACGTATTACTATACAGGGTCTTAGATCTTTTGATTTTACCTCTCTTTAAAGAAAAGTGTATATAATTTTGTAAGTGATTAAAATATTAGGCTTTAAGTTACTATGCCCCTCTTGTCGCAGATTTAAAATGTGTTCTTTATTGCTATTAAAGGAATTTCTTTTTGAGTCTTTCACCATATACTCAGGCAGATATAATTGAGCCTTTCATGACACCTCTCGGTATCTAGATGACATATTGAACATTGACAATCCTTTCTTTCCTACTATGGTTGATATTATCTATCCTAAAAAACTTAAAATTAACAAGGCTAACATTTCTGATAAGGTCGCTTCTTTTCTTGATTTTCATCTCTCTATTGAAAATTGTGAAATCATTTGTAAAATCTATGACAAGAGGGATAATTTTAATTTTGATAATATGTTCCCCGAGCTACTTCTTATTGGTCTATGTTTCTCAACTTATTCGTTTTTCTAGAGCTTGTAGTCGTGTTAACGACATTAATAGTTATTTGTATAACTAAGAAGCTACTCCAGTAGGGCTATTGTTACCACAAACTTCGAGAAACCTGATTTACTTTTAAAACATAAAAGTAATTTAAGAAATCTTCTGCGACAAAGACTATGGTTATGTGATTTACAAAATTCGTAAGATCCTTGGTCATAATGACTTTCATACACTATTTATTAAACTTGTTAAACAGTTTTCAAAGAGGTTATTACCCTATCATTTTGCAAAGCACTGCATGTTTAGGGGTGAACCCATTTACAGTTCGCCTCTGTGCTATCCTCTTTGATAGTGCGATGACCGGAGTGCGATAACCGGACAGATTGTGGACGCACTATGACGTCTACCTAAATTCTCAAAGGACTGTAGCGTTTGATGTTTGTCTTAAATCCTGTCTTGTCGTACCCTTAACGGTTTGTTCTATTATTGCGCTGGCTTCTGCTAAGTCATTGGGTACTTGCTTTGTGACTTTCTATGTTGTTGTTGTTTTATATTCATATATACATTCTCATTTATGTGTTATACTTATATCTCCTATTAATGCTGCCTTGTTTGTTAGAGAATATAACCTGGCGAGGGATATCTTTATTTACACCGTCCCGTTTTATTGGGAGGGATGCACCCTAGAACCTAGTTTAAACCCCCAACGGCCTTTTTTGCCACTGACTGTTCCAAGGCGGTAGCCATATTGTCAACCCTTTGAGGTCATATCTTTCCTTTTATTCAGCTTTGTAATTATAGTTTGTTTCTGTTCGTGTTTTGGTTGGGTTGACTGTGGTTCTTGAATGCTACCTTTCCTGTTCGACTTTTACTGCTTTTAAATGATTAACATGATATTGTTCCTAGATAAATCAGATGCTACGAACCACCCTTCAAATGACATAACCAGACAGTTCCAGCAGAACTGTTAACTAGAAGCTTACAGTAAATTGAATTCATTCATGCCATGATCTCTGGATCCGTTCGTATCGTAATTTCGAAATACGACCTTTTTCAAGCAGATTCTTTCTTAGCGTTGACATTTTCAAGCCGTTTTTCCGAGATACGACTTTTTGCAAGATGACAGTTTTCTCTTTGTGAGATACGAGGTTTAAATATCGCGTAAAAACAACATTTTTCAAATTGATATATTCAGGGGGATTTTAACACGATGTGTAAAAAGGCAGTTGAAGATTAATGTGCAAGAAAGAAAATTTGTTAAAAATTTGAGTTACGAGGTCTTACAGTCACACCGACGATATGTGTTTTTTTGCTGGCAAGATTTATGAGTTACGTTAGCGGATACCCTCCTTACATGATGGTATTATCACTACTCTGAGAGAAGATTGAATTAAGCCACACAATGCCGTATACGAGTACTGTTTAAAGTAGCTCCTCCGCCAAAAACATCCACATTTTACACAATATGTCGACCGTTTGTTCAAATTAAGTTCATGTCAATAAGTAATAGCGTGGAATCGTGGCTTATATTGAATGAAGGTGGAAACACAAATCAATAAATAAAGACTAACATGTGATCAATATTCCTTACTGATGGATACTGCAAAGGCGATTGTGACCACGCCTTCGACCCGCAAACAATAAGAGGGTCTGCCAGGACTTGCGATTATGTTGGGTGGGCGCATCATTTCAAAAGAATTTGACAAGAAACCGCACGTGTACGCTACAGGCAGTGCACTATTAGTGCTCCAGTACCTTTGCATATTATTTTCTAGCACCTCCGTGGTCCCTTTATCAGTTCACAGAAAATACTATAATTCTTAAACAGTATATCACCAGTGGATTTCTCGTGACTTGTGTTTTGCTACTGAAAGTTAATTATCAACTGCGGTATGCATCGTTTTCAGTTTTTATTCTGTTTTGTTTTGTATTTCTGCAACCTGGTATAGGATCGCCTCTTGTGGTTCCAGGGCCAGAATAGGGCCACTACTTATCCAAGCAGACGGTTAAAATACCCACGAATCCATGTTCATTGTGCCATTGATTTAATATATTGGCCCCTGTTGGGAAAATCATTTGGCATGTATGAATAGGATTCCCCGTTTTGTTTCTAAAAGTTCTCAGACAAAGTGATCCCTTGCCAGTTGGAAGATGGATTAGGTGACATTGCTTTACTATTCAGAAGAAATGCATACGATTTAAATCTAACAAATGTCTGGTAAAGTCACTTTTAAAAAACAAAGTATTACCGGCATCAAGAGACAGTTTTACTTGGCTATTGTTAAGTTTATAACATGAACAGGATATTACCCACAGCCGTATTTTTGATTGAGAAAATGAAGAAGCATTTGTTAGTTTAGCTATAAAACGATTAAACTGGATATATTGGAAATGCTCTTTCCCTAGTTTACGTTCATGAGCTGTCATAAACGCTTTATTTTCCAATGGTGTAGCTCACAACGAAACTCAAACTTACCGGGTTTTCCATCATGACTTCGCCATCTAAGGTTACCAGAACGTAATATAAGATCCATGACACATCAGTAAAGACGTAGGACAGAAAAAAGTTCTTGTGAATTGTAATTCTGTCGCAGCGTAATTGTCTGAAATATTTAAGAATAACATAATTATTATTATTCGACTATAATATAGTACATTAACTGCGCTTTTATATGACATTTCTGCCTGTGATTCTGAAGGAATAAAAAGCTGTAATTCCCTTGGGAAATAAATCCCTAGGGAAATTATAAGATTTTGCCGGAACTACTATTTTAATTACATTGTTGCGACAGTTGTGGTGTATTCTTGCGCGAAGTTCGAAAGTAAGGCAAAGTAGACCCCTAAGTAGAATCCAGAGATATTTATTGAATTAAAGGCACATTCTTGTAAATAAATGTAATATATAAGTTAATCAACACTGTTTTCGTATTACGGGATATAATTCCCTAGGCCAGTTCACATATCTAGTAAAACAACTCGTGCTATGGCTCTCGTTTATTACGGCACGAGTTTTTTTACTAGATATGTGAACTGGCCTCGGGAATTATATCCCGTAATACGAAAACAGTGTTGATTAACTTATATATTACATTTATTTACAAGAATGTGCCTTTAATTCAATAAATATTTCTGGATTCTACTTAGGGGTGTTGATTAACCTCTATATACTACGCACTAGCACCAGAGAACGGCTCTTCTAATAGTGCAGGATATACTTGTAGTTGGATGTTAGTTGTTTAACGGCTCATGCACATAATAAGTGTTGACGTTAATTCGAGCCACACCCGAGATATGGGAAGGAAACATAGAAATATAGATAACCCTTTCCAACTATGGCGTTTGAATAGATGCATATGTTTTTTTAACGTACTCGGATGATAGACCCCGATACACGTGAGATTACCGAGTAAGATAAACTAATTTATTTATAGCCCCAACATTTAAGTGAATGACACTGATCTGAAAAGCTCATTAGAATGGAACATAGTATATACTTACTTAAATCGGAAGAAAATCGTCAGGGAAATCAGTAACATCACCAGTGATACAGAGATTCCACCAATAAATATGTAAATATTCTTCAAATCCTTTTCAGTCTGCAACATATTCAAATAAAATGCTAAAAACATGGTAGTTTATATGATTAGTTTGTATTCATGTGAAAATGAAAAAAGTTCAATTTTACGTAGATCTGGACTTCAGATATTTAAAAGTACATTTTAAACGTGAACAATTCGTTTTCATTATTGCAACATCATGCAACTGAGGAACTGCAACTATTGTTTTTATATTTTTTATGTTTTGCATAGTTTGCAAACTAGTAATATCCTAAGCTATAAGACTTTAACCAAATACTTTGTCAGCTGTTTTATTTTACGTTTTAATAAGCATATCCTGCTTTAATAGGATCGAAACACGGCAATACTGAGATCCTCTTAAAACAGTTTGCAAATATATTAACAACCCAAACGTAGTAGAGCATTTTTCTATAATTGTTCTATCATTTCAAGCCGAAAAATGGCGAATTTTCAGATTTGTTTCATAGAGGTATTCCGGAGGTATTTTTATCGTTCTCATTCTGTCGTTAACTGAGTAGACGGCGAAGAAAAAATAGGGAATACTGCTGGACGTATATTCTTTTGTTTATTTCTAACACCCCATCCCTATTCAATAAACTGACAAATTTGTTAATGTTTTAAAAACATGTAATAATGCATTTTAAAAAGAAAATGTACGCAAAAAAT
Organism: Cyrtodaria siliqua; assembly: GCA_037043455.1. NCBI lineage: Eukaryota > Metazoa > Mollusca > Bivalvia > Adapedonta > Hiatellidae > Cyrtodaria > Cyrtodaria siliqua. Next base: position 177,649 of record JAWPHD010002040.1, on the reverse strand, counting down.
TAATTTTCATAATTAAGTGGTAACACCATAGCAGCATTTTCAAATAAATTAGATTTTGGTTTAATTTGAAATTAAAGAAAGTGCTTATACAACCTCTAATGGGTTAACAATTCAGGTAAACATCATGAAATTATTCTTGCTTTTCCCCCAAACACAATACAACATGAAGACACAAACTATTCCACAATTAATAACGAGTTTACATAACCTGCCTCCGATGTTTTGCTGTGACTGTGCTTTACCGGTAAGCTTACCGACATTTTGCGGAAATGACGTCACATTGTTTTTCAAATAAACAATATAATGGCGGGAATGTGCGTTTAAGGAGCCAAACACCACTGATTAAATTAGATTTATCTCTTTTATAATTTTTCCATGAAAGCTATGTATTGTCTACTCCTAACGATTCCATTGATTGCCAGGAAATGTAAAGTGAAGGTAATGCGATTGTGGCCATGGAAGGTGCATTCTGTGAAACTTTGTGCTTGGACGGTGCATTATGGATTATTTAAAGACATGTTTGCGTATGGGATGTGCATTTTGTGTATACAGAAAGAAATGCATGTGCGTATGAAAGAAACACGCTGTGTATAGCGTGTCCTAGATTTAATAGTATATCCAGTGAGTAATCTAAACGTATACACACCACTATTGGTGAAAATTCAAGGGACATACGGCAGTCTGACATTTTTTATCATGAATTACAATGAGCCCCTCGATTTATTAAAGAAACTAACCCGCCAAATAACGGCAAAATTAAACTACAAACCCGTTTATCAAAACTCTATTTAGGAGTTCAGATCATAAACTAATGTATATGTGTCCATTAAAAGTATAGTTCACGGGTTTTTAAAATACCCGTGATTGAAAATGTATAAAATGAATTAAGAGTTGGTAACTCTTAATTCGACGCTCTAGTTTCGGGGTTTGGCCTGGCAGGTTAAAGCCGTTTATATTGTGTCTATAGAGTTTTGATTCTCAAAATATAAGTAATGTATAGGATAGAGCATAAGATGTGCACATGTGCGGGGAGATAATGCACGAGCGTTATTGTATTTATACCACAATAACTAACATATGCTGTGTATATCCTCGGGTATTACACGATGCATAGTGTGTATTTGGCTATTGTGGTATAAATTCCTCGGGTATTACACGATGCATAGTGTGTATTTAGGCTATTGTGGTCTACCCAATTTTACACGCGCGTAGTTTACTAATATTTACACACAACCTGTCAATCAAAATGTCAATTACCGGCATTGAATGGCTATGGTACAAACCATTTATAGCATATTTTTCTCGTATGCGATTTATACTGCACTCTCGGGTTTTCGGACCTCGAGATGCAGTTTAAATCACATATACTCGAAAATTTATGCTATAAATATTACATATACCTCGTTGTCAGAAGGTTTAGAAATGCAATCCCAACGCAGAGTTATCGTTCCTTGTACTCACATATTTCTCTGCTAACTACTTAATTACAAGATTTTGGTAAAACCTGTTAAATTGGAATATGTTTGCCTGAAACTTATTTATTTCTTGTGTAAATATAATTTTCAGAATATCTGCAAATTAGATGTAAGATTTGAAATAATGCATGAAAACAACTTAGTTTTAATCGGGACTATTTTACTACAAAAATAATACGTACTTAGGTCTCCTCAATCGAAACGCATACGTAAACATTTCAAACCGAAGCTCGATAGCAGAAAATTACTAAAAAAAATTAACTCATAGAAATAAAAATAAAAATTATTTAATATAGGTCTATATTTTATCTTTGCAGATAACGCAAAAGGATTTATTACAAATATCGTCATAACTTTTTTGACTTTTACATGTTTTAACACGACTGTATATAATTAAATATAATTTTTGTTTTTCAAAGTTTCTTTGTTATTCTAACATAGATTTTAATGATTATATCTATTGATGAATTATAATAAACAGTAAGTAATATGCAAAAACAATTTACTTTGAACTATTCTAATAACTAATAGTAATGTTTTCAAAAATGCAAATAATGAAGAAATAGAAAAACTAAAGGGACAATGTGAATTTCAAACCATCAAGATTGACATGTGTCCTTTTAAAGTTTTCCAGCCATGTTTTGTTTCATGAACATGTTTATGTTTTTTTAAATCGAAATCAATACACAACATAGATATTTACAATTCACACATTGCAATTTCTGTGAAAAGCGAGAATAAGATTTTATTTGATGACGTAGAAAACAGGTAAATGTATTTATCAATTATCTGGCAATAGTTGTGCAGCTATACAATTCAGATTAACCAAATTTCCCCATGCAGTCACGCAGTCGTAAAAGTAGCATCTACGTCATGCACATAATACTTATTTTTACATACAACTTAGTAGCGGTTTTAAATATATGTTTCTCTCCGGGACTATAAAGAAATGTTCATATGGTGTTTAAGAGTTACATTTGTTAATGGATAATACTACAAAAAGGCTGGCCATTCATCTTTAATGCAAAAAAGGTAAATGCTACCGTATCTTCTATTCCAGAGCGGCACTGTGTATAATTCGCTGAGTTCCAGGTTCCGTTCTCGAAACATTCTTTATAAGCGAAAGCTGAAAAGATAAATGTCAACTGTAAAATACGCAACAGTAAGATTCCCGAGAGAGTTAAAAACTGATTGATGTGGTATTAAACCGTCGAAATCGCTCGAAAATCTTTTCAAACGCTACGATACTGTGTATTGTTTTCAAAATATACAACCGAAGACTTAAAGCTACACAGTCTCTTTACCAATCGATGTCTTCTTTGTAGGCGTGTCTTTATTTGTAACTTCATTTCACCTGCTAACGTCGAAATGGAGTATTTAAGCGATTTTTAACGCAGGACATCATGATCATTTACTGTATAGACATCGAGCAGTTCACATTGTACCTGCACCCAGGCAGCATTATGATGTTCGAATTTTTTGCCTCTTCCGGGACTCGAACACACAACATTCTGTTTTCATGGCAGGTGCTCTATTGACGAGCCTTAGCGCTTCTTGAGAAAATGGTACACTAGCTACCATTTATTATGAGGCAAACTAACTTAACATATTTGAGCGCAACTCGAGATGAATCAGTAAAGATATAGTCTATATTGTCGCACGTGTAAATTAACATTGTGTGTTTTAATACTACATGTTTTCAATATAAAACCAGTATTCCGGCTCAAAACAACTGTATCTAAACTTTTTATTTAGCGCTTAATGCATTTGTTATGATCTAAATTATATTAAGTAGCCGTGGTTAAATGGTTAAACGTACATCCTTCAACACAAAAAAACACAAGGTCTCTGGTTCACATCCAGTCCCAGGCCACTCTTTTTTTGTTTATCACATATTTTTTTTATATTCTGACACCGTATATTTATCGATGTTACCTGTACGAAAGCCGATAAATACAACTGATATTTTACGCATCGATTTACACCGTATATATCGAGTTTTGGGGTATTCGAAACTTATTCAAACGTGACTCATTCATATTCATGAGTTATTATCAGTTAAAATAGAGACTGTATAGCTTTAAGTTATATACATGATTAAAGAATCGCTGCCTCTACACATTTTTCAGATACTATTAGTTATTTGGATTCTTGGTTCAGAATTATGTGTCGACGTCTTTAATTCGGGAATTTCAACAAAGCTTAGCTGTGGTAATTATAACTCCTATGGTTTTATATTCTGGACTTCCCATTTAGCTATGAGTCCTCTGGTTCGAACAATCAAGTAAGTACGCTCAACAACCGCCGTGTTTCACTTGAAAACACACACCTTCATCCACAAAACACTCACGCATTTTAACATCGTGTTGTTTTGTAATCAACAAGTTATTTCGAATAGAAATTCGACTGGCAATTGAAATTACGCCGCTTTTTAACGCTATGATTTCCTGATGCGTTTCGTTGGATTTGATGAGTTTTATGCATAGAAATCTGGTTATTAATGTTTATTATTCTATTAACGTACGGATGGTTTATTATTCTATTGACATACGGATGATGTTAGGCAGGCTTTGCGCTATGTCTTCAGAAACCGCACCGAAATAATGGAATGAATCGCATACTCTGCCTACTTTTTAAATAAGTAATAGATAAGAGTCTGGTCTCAGCGATTTGGCTTATTTAAACACCGAGATGGGCGTAGCGTATGTGACGTCCGTTCTCTAAATTCCTCTATCTGGTAGTTGTAGTACGGTATAGCCACGCCCCTTTAGTTACCCGAAATTAAACGATTTATTGCTTTGCATTGTCACCGACCATGCTACAAGCGGATTTATGGCTTTCCATGGTAGTACAGAAAATACAACCACAATAACTATGATTCTGACAGCTACATGAAACTAGTTGCTTAAACAATGTACACACCTTGTTTACAATTTAATACATAGCAAATTCAACAGTTTTATTTAAACGACATAATAAACCAGCATTTTCTTGTAAATGAATCTAAATGTTGGATACACTCTATGGAATGAATGGCGGTTTAAATATGGCCATTGTATTACATTAGCCTATATATACGGTTTTTATTCCGGACCGACAGTAAATAGAGAATAATAAATGGGTACTTTCATATCACACCCTATGTCAGGCATAAGACATTTTTACAGCTTTAGCTCTCGGGCTGATATGGGTCGAGGGCCTGATATAGGGTGTGATATGAAAATAATAAAAAAAAATTATTCTATTTATCATAAACTACAGCAATGACGTTGTTGAAGTGTCAACTTCAGCTAACTAACTTCGCTGTTTTCCAGGGAGAAAACAATAATATTATTAATAGATGTAATCCCATTCTCATGTTTTTATGTCTGTCGTGTAAGTATAGATCTACATCACATTTTCTTTTCCGAAAATTGATTTAAAATTAATGCCATTGAATTTAAAATTGTCTTATTCAGAAAATGAATGGTCACAATCGGTTATTTCATCCACGGATGGTTTTATATCATTGAATTTATTATAAATTTGTTAAACTCTCTCATTGTTCCGTGTATTATGCCTTATATATTTTTTTATTTTACTTCTATCTAGCTATCATCTATTTTATTTCACCTTCTTAGCATTACTAGTCAAGTCATTTTCGTTGGGTTATGGTCAAAGATGACAGCTCAACGTAAAAATGTAGATGTAGATGTATAGCCAATACTCTGGTGCGAAAACCGGATGGAATGCAGACGACAAACCATACGCGTGACAAATCGAGTGTGATACAGCTTTATTGCCCGGCAACTAAATCCTGATTGATATGACTAGCTAGGTCTAATTAACGCATGTAATAAACTATATTAATACCATTCGCAACATCTCGATCAATGCCTGGATTAAAAAATCGAGAATCGAGAAAGCCAAAATCAATGTAACATCATCGTTTTGCAATGGCATTTAGCGGTTTTTGTATCTATTATTTATTTATAGTTTATTTACATGGAAGCGCTGATTTTACATTGTTCATACTTTTTATATGTCTTTCTGAAAACAACAACAACAACAACAACACAAAAGTGACTTACCTTTTGTATTAAAAGTAAGTATATCATGGCAGTGTATTGCGGCCTGTGTCCCGGCGAGTGTGTCGGGCCAACATCCGGCCCATTTATCCACGGTTCGGTTGCAGTAACGGCCACCTGCAAAATACAAATACATACAGTATATGCCAAGTTTGTTCCCGATTATCAGTAATAGGCCATTTTGCAGAGTTTATAAACTGTCATTTTTCAACACCTAAAATTAGTTTGTTAAAACATATTTTTCTTTTCAAAAAAATAAACTTGACAGCAGAAAGTCTGATAGCAGGATTTGTTTCTGTATATTTGTATAACTCTTCGATACAAGCGTCAAAATGGCGATTCAGGAAGAAATTTTTTCTTACGGTTCTAAATGATTTTAGTTTTGAGATTTTCGACACGAACAAGAACAAAAGGTTGATGATATTTTGCATGCAAAGACTGTGTTGCAGTTTTATGAACGGATTTTGGTAAATCTTCACCATATCAAATGATATTATCAATGAAAAATCGGTCTACGATGGAGCACTGTTGCGTTGTTGCAGATGTGCGGGCTCTATACACAGGTTTGCTGTTTGTATTTTTAATGCAGAACATTAATTTATGTATCGGAAAAACGTAGTAATTGAAATTCTTTAGCCCACCCATCAAAAAAAAAAAAAAAAATTTGTTTCGTACCTTGTACGTTTCGCACCCTGGACGTTTCGTACCACGTTTTGGGTACGAAACATCCAATTTCTTGTGATATGGTATTTTGATATGTTCTTACTCTAAATCTATTTAACCTATTCCAGAGTAAGAAACATGCAAGTTAGAGTACAAAACGTTCAACATTTCATTGGACATTGGACATTTCATTGTTAAAACTAAAACTGGGTATGAAACATCCAGGTTATGAACCGTTTCAGGGTACAAAACGTCCTGCACCCCTTGGCTAGACATTCTTGTAGAATGGACGGGTAGCCTTTTAGTTTTAGCATCTAACAGGTACAACACTATTATTTTATTTTGGCTTAAAACAAATTTTGTTTTATTTTCAGGGGAGATAGATGATGGCAAGACAGCAGTCAGAAAATGCTGTTCTTCTATTGGCGAGTTGAGGGAGTTGTTTCCGGAGGCCTTTCTTTCGGCACCGAGTGTCACATTGACATGGTTGTAAAATACGTGACTCAACAAAGTGGAGAAACACCTTAGAGTTAGTGTTAAAGAAGATGCGCGCACTGTTAGGGTTTCGTAGAATAAATCGAACGTTAAGATAGATTAAAACATGTATTGGAAATGGAATTGTAGAGCCTCTGCAAGAAAAAAGGAATGCCGACAACTCTGATATACTGTAACTTGTTAGCTGCGTGAAGTCGACTCAACATACGACAATAGACATACGACATTCGACATATGACATTCGACACACGACATTCAAAAACATGCTTCAAAGTGAATGTCATTCCACGCAACATAGAACATTCGACATACGACATTCGACATACGACATTCAAAAGCAGCCTTCTAAGTGAATGTCGTTTCACGCGACATACAACATTCGACATACAACATTCGACATACGACATTCGAAAAACTTTATTCAAAGTGAATGTCGTTTCACGTGACAAACAACATTAACTTATGTATGTCGAATGTTGTATGTCGAATGTTGTATGTCGCTTGACGCGATATTCACTTTGAAGGATGTTTTTGAATGTCTCGAAGTATGTCGAAGGTCGTATGTCGTATGTCGAATGTCGTATGTCGAATGTTGCATGTCACATGAAATGACATTTACTTTGAAGATTGTTTTTGAATGTCATATGCTGGACTGTCGTATGTCGAATGTTGCATGTCGCTTGACACGACATTCACTTTGAAGGATGTTTTTGAATGTCGTATGTCGAAGTATGTCGAATGTCGTATGTCGTATGTCGAATGTCGTATGTTGAGTCAACTTCACGCAGCTTAACTTGTTCCCGCATTGAAGATGTATCATATAGAAACAGATGACAAAAACAAAGGTAAGGCTGATGCTGAAGGATCCAGCCAAGTGTTATACTATTAGTCAAAACTGCAGTAGTGCATTGTGACTGGGAAGAGATACATAGTGAACTGCACCAGTGTCATTTTGTCTGGTGTTCCAAACACACAGTGATACCAAGGATTGAAATTCCATAATCTCAACCGCAGATCACGAGTGATTAAAATGACAGATACCTTTTCTTGCAGAAGATCGATATATAATTTCTCATTTAAAATAAATGCGTTGATTTATTACATTTCTATTGGATTGGTGAAGGATCGCAATTTCTCAGTAAATGAAAGTTCATGATTGCTAAATATTTAAATAACCATCAACGCAAAAATAAGCTAAATAACTGTGATGTTGAGCCATGACGTCAAAAAAGTGTTGCTGAGAATATTCTTAGACTTAAGTCCAAGTATGTAAATTGCAATTACAAATATTTCTATAAGTGTAAAGGATGAACTTGTATTACAAGCTGCTATGAATACTAATAAATAGCAAACTTCAAACGATTGTTTATCTCTGACGGTCATGGGAATATTTGTGAACGAAATCTGAGTACTTGAGCTCAAGTCTGAAGAATGTTTGGTGAATTCCAGGCCACATGTCGACGTCTTCCACCAATAATGTTCAATAAAGCACTTAACCTTTAAGGTCTCACTACAGAATTACCTCACTTGGCCATGACGGTAGAAGATTCCTACACCGTAATAAACTAGGGCTGTGTTAATCGGTTTGCTCTCAACTTCACACCCGCTTACCGGAAGCCGTAGGCACAGTTCGGCAGCCGTAGGCACAGTTCCCGGTAAAAAAAAACAAGTTTCAAAAGGGTAAATAAATCTAGTTTTATGACTTGTTAGCCTTAAACTATTAGAAAAGTGAATCGGCCATTTTAATTTGGAAGGAATGTTGTGTATGTCACCTGATTCCCGTGAAATTTGAACCGATATTATGCGAGTTACGGTAGGTTAAATGTTGAAATTAAGCTAAGAAATGTAATTGTAGAAAGTTAGAGACCTGGTACTCGGTAAATAGTAAAGTTTAAGATATTTCAGACATACTGCCATAAAATATAATCTTTCCTGAATAAACAGTCCAAATTTTAGCCCACAGAACATTTTATTAAAATAATTGTAGCCCACAGAACATTTTATTAAAAAAATTGTGGGTTTTTAAACACGACCGGGTATTGAATAATGGCAGGAGTACGGTACAGTCATGGTTTTGGTGCACCTTAAGCCCAATAAAGGCGTTTTTTTTTAATCTGGTCAACTTTTCATTTTTTGTGGATAATCCGAGCTTCAGAGGAAGGTTTGCAGATTGAGGGGAGATTTAAAGACCAATGGACATTTTATAGTATGTTTGCAGTGGTCCACAAGTGACCGTTTCTACATATATTATATAGTGTTGATTAATTCACTAGTGAGACGCTCACTCTAATTTAATATCATAAATACATTTAAAATGTAATATAAAAGAGATTATTTAACTACTGGGTTGGATTATAGGGAAATACTGCTTTCGATACCCCGTGTGGATCTCAATGGCAATAATAGGTCCACTGCTTATCTGTGCAGAGAATTGTCAAAGTCCGGGAGGATTGATAGGATATTGGCTAAGTCCGAGATGTGTAATGTGAAACTGACTTACAAAATATGTTCTTCTGGCAAAGTGGACTGAAAACGAGCCGTATGTGGGAATGTTCATTTCGGTTGGCGCCAAATATTTGTTTTGTTTTGGTGCACCTTAAGCCCAATAAAGGCGTTTTTCCCCCACTCACTAGCATGGACTTTTTCATGAAAAAACTACACGCCCACCATCTGGTGAAGGATTTTGCTGGAATCAACCCCAGCAGTTTAATTACATGTATCTTTATATAGTATTTGCTGAGAAAACGTGGCATCATACTTGCGCATGAATTGAATATAATATCAAACATTGGGTAAGTCGAAAATATCTAGCCGTGTTGATGGGATATCCGGTATACAAGCATGCTTTATATAATATTTCCTTCATACAGTTGTATGCAAAAATCTTTAGCAGATCTTACTTTTGCAAGACCTTTTGTCTGTCTATAATTTTATAGCAAATTTTCCTTGGAGACCAAGTATTAAAAACTTCCAAGACTGCAGTTTAACACTTGGACAAGTCCGACAAACTTGGACAAGTCCGACATCAATGTCTGACACACTGTCCGACATCAATGTCTGACACACTGTCCGACATCAATGTCTGACACACTGCGTTTTGCTTATAATGGTGCAAACGCTTAAATATTAATTACATGAGGTCTGTTAAAAATATGTTTGTTTATGAGAACACGATCTTACTCTTTTTTCTTCAAAATTCATTGTCTTTTTTTAGCTCTACTGATCACAGATCGGCATAATTTATGCCGTGGTACGGCGTCGGTCGTCCGTCTGTCTGTCTGTCTGTCTGTCGGTAAGCTTTTGTTTTGTAGCGACTCCTCTGAAACTACTGGATGGAGTTTTATGAAACTTTACTTTAATCCAAGATAGTTGCCAAAGCTAAAACTAAAACAAGTTTGTAGCGACTGCTTCTTGAAATCTATACGTGATATTGATGTGGGACTTTTTCTAAAATAATTAACATGACATGGTAATGGTCCTTGTCGAAAATCATTTTGATTCAACATGGCTGATAGCGTACATCTTTGTTTACATAGGATCATATAGTAAAACCTTGTAGCGACTACTCCTCTAAAACTATTAGATGGATTTTCATGAAACTGTCAAAGAATGTTGCCCATAATGACTAGTTGATCCTAGCAAAAATGCACGTTGATGTGTAAGCCAACATGGCAGTCAATGCTAAAAATAGATGTTTTTAAACAAGTTTATTACAATAACTTCTTGAAAACTATAAGTGATATTGATATGGGACTTTCCTAAAATGTCTCTGTCTAAAATCGTTTTGATTCAACTTTAAACATGGCTGCTAGCTGCCATCTTTGTTTATAAAGAGTTATATAGGAAACATTGTAGCGACTACTCCTCTGAAACTACTTGACAGATTTTCATAAAACTTCACAGGAATATTTCTGTTGATGTCTAGTTGATCCTAGCAAAAATTCAGGTCGGCCGGAAATTCAAGAAGGCTAACATTACACTTTAAAAATACAATTTTGTGGCGACTACTTCTCGAAAACCATAAGTGATATTGATTTGGAACCTTTACCAAAATGACTGGCACAGCATGTAGTTGGTCTTTACCAAAATTCATTTTGATTCGAAGTCAAATATGGCTGCCAGTTGTCATCCTTTTTTTTTTTACATAGAGTTATATAAGACGCCCTTGTGGCAACTACTTCTCTGAAACTACTTGATGTATTTTCTTGACACTTTACAGGAATATTGCTCTTGATGTCTGGTTACTTTCTGTTGAAATATAGATATTTTCTGAAGAGCAGACGACAACAGACGTCAGATTAACGTCGAGTACTTCAAGCTTTGACAGACGCCCGAGATGCCGTCCTTGAATCAATACGGTAATTTGGGTGGTTATTTGAGTGACAAGTAACATTAGATGTTTATATTTGTGTTATAGTTGTTTCTCTATGTATATTGATTTTGCACTAGAAAATGGTCTTCTGAGACTGGCTTCAAATTATTTACAAATATATTTTTCAATGGTTTAAAAATAACACCATTTTCCATCAGACTGTCAACACTAACACTGCACTATTTTGATAAATTTTCAAAAATAAATGATATGACAGGATAACTACTAGAGTAAGTGGTGGAAGTTAGTATCACCTCGTCTGGACATGCCATATCTGCAGGATCTCATGAGAGGCTTTAACTGCGCGTTAACACGACGCTAGTGACTGCATACTCTCTTGGTTAATTGAACACGACGCATGCATCTAAATGCTATCTTGGATTATTGAACATGGCGCTAGCGACTGAATGCTCTCTTGGTTTATTGAACAAGGCGCTAGCGACTGAATGCTCTCTTGGTTTTTTGAACAAGACGGAAGCAACGAAATGCTCTCATGGTATATTGATCAAGATGGTATCGACTGAATGCTCTCTTGGTTTATTGAACAAGGCACTTACGACAGAATGCTCTCTTGGTTTATTGAACAAGACGCATGCAACTGAATTGCTTCTGTTGGTTTATTGAACAAGACGGAAGCAACGAAATGCTCTCATGGTATATTGATCAAGATGGTATCGACTGAATGCTCTCTTGGTTTATTGAACAAGGCGCTAGCGACTGAATGCTCTCTTGGTTTATTGAACAAGGCGCTAGTGACTGAATGCTCTCTTGGTTTATTGAACAAGGTGCTAGCGCATGTATGCTCTCTTGGTTTATTGAACAAGGCGCTTACGACTGAATGCTCTCTTGGTTTATTGAACAAGACGCATGCAACTGAATGCTCTCTTGGTTTATTGAACAAGGCGCTAGCGACTGAATGCTCTCTTGGTTTATTGAACAAGGCGCTAGCGACTGAATGCTCTCTTGGTTTATTGAACAAGGCGCTAGCGAATGAATGCTCTCTTGGTTTATTGAACAAGGCGCTTACGACTGAATGCTCTCTTAATTTATTGAACAAGACGCATGCAAATGAATGCTCTCTTGGTTTATTGAACAAGACGCTTACGACTGAATGCTCTCATGGTATATTGAACAAGACGCTTACGACTGAATGCTCTCTTGGTTTATTGAACAAGGCGCTAGCGACTGAATGCTCTCTTGGTTTATTGAACAAGGCGCTAGCGAATGAATGCTCTCTTAATTTATTGAACAAGACGCATGCAACTGAATGCTCTCTTGGTTTATTGAACTAAACGCTTACGACTGAATGCTCTCATGGTATATTAAACAAGACGCTTACGACTGAATGCTCTCTTGGTTTATTGAACAAGGCGCTAGCGACTGAATGCTCTCTTGGTTTATTGAACCAGGCGCTTACGACTGAATGCTCTCTTAATTTATTGAACAAGACGCATGCAACTGAATGCTCTCTTGGTTTATTGAACAAAACTCATGCAACTTAATGCTTTCTTGGTTTATTGCAAAAGACGCATGGAACTAAATGCTATCTTGGTTTATTGAACAAGACGCATGTAACTGAAGCTCTCTTAATGTATTGAACAAGACGCTAGCGAGTGAGAAGCTCTCTTGACTTATTAAACAAGACGAACGCTACTAAATGCTCACTTGCTTTGCTGAACAAGACGCTAGCGACTGAATGCTTTGTTTGTTTATTGAACAAGACATATGCAACTAAATGCTCTCTAGAATTATTAAACCCACCGCATGCAGATGAATATTTGCTCTCCGATTTATCGAAAAAGAAGCAGGCAACTAATTGAAACAAAAATGAGAAAAATGGTCCTCTACCACAAACAAAGAACAAATTAAATATACAATGAAAAGGACAATACAGAACGCAAAGCGCGGTGAAGAAAGGGTTACCGACTTGGAACGGCCAGTAGGCAATATGGTCTACTGGTTAGCTTAAATCAACGTCACTGTTAGCATGGAGTTGGCGCCCAAATTGACAAGAAAATGTAAATAAAAGTAAATCCCATCAAAAGGAAATCTCTTACAAAATAGTCCACATCCGGAGCTGTTAGCAAACGAGACACGTAGATGTATATAATAAATACGCACGTAACTTATTTCTTTCTATGTTTTTTGAACGAGACGTAAGCACCTGAATGCCCTCTTGGTGTATCGAGCCAGACGCATGCAACTGAAGGTTTATTAAACAAGACACAGGTATATACAGGATAACGAATATAGACATCTTCATATTGACCTAGACGGCAGCATTTTCGGCATATACTGGTTTATGGTAGTCACCAGTCATTTCATTCAATGCGCCCAATAGAGAGAGAGAGAGGAAGGATATATAGGAATCCGGGAAACGTGCTCTTATCGTACTAAGACATACATTCCTAAGATTGACGGGACCGTCCTGTTTACCTACCCATCCATTAAACAAGGCCAAGGTGAGTCAACCAAATGCGAGGGTGAGGGTCGAGCCCGTATTTCCGGATTCAGAGTCAACGTGCCGCCCCTTGACAATTCATATGAGACTGCACGCCAGTCATGCAATAAACAGTTTTATCAAATAACTTACGGTGTGGGAGTGGAATAACACCATTCTATATTTTCGATATACCTCTAGTTATATAAGTATGCAAATGAGCCTAGTACGCTCTGTCAAATAAAATTGATGATGACAATGATCCAATTCCCACGGTTTATATCGGTTTCGCGTGTTAAAGCGACAGGCAAAATGCAATAAAGGTCGATATGTGAGTTATGTGATAAATAGAATCTAACATTCGTTCTCATTCATTATTGAATTTATTAAACTCGTTAGAAAAAATGATATAATGCTCGGCAAGAGCCTCGCATTATATCATTTTGCCAACTCGTTTAATAAATTTAATAATGAATGAGTACTCATGTAAGATCCACTATTTATCATTCAGATATGTAATTTTCTATCAGATAAAGAGGTGATCTGAGTACATTTCGCTTTGTTTTGCAGTGACTTCTAAAGTAAAAGCATGCGGAATATCTCGGCGTTAATTGAGCGTAACGTTATCTGATATCATAAAACGGCATGAAGAAAAATAAAAAATATGGCGGCGTCCTCGGAAAACGTATTATTTTGTTTAATAGATAAAATAAGCAAACTATACAGAGCATGTGGATAATATACATGATAAAAACATAATTACGTGAGTGCTTAAGTTATAAGACTCGCCACGAAAACTCACAATGACTCGGCAGAGCCTCACCATTCTTTGCTTTCTAAGCCTCGCCTAATACACTTGATAGTAAAACACACTGAGTCATGCCTGTCATGGTGAAAACGATCTGTTTCGATTTGAGCTCATTAAAAAAAAGCAAAAATCTTCAAATTATAATTTAACTGTGTAAATTGTCACGACTACGATTCTTATGCTTTTCTTAGATTTCATATTTAATTTATTTCATAGAATTTAAAGTTGTGTCGTTGCGGATTAAGACCGACACCACATTAAGTGTAATTCCACTGCCGCTGCAAAAAGACTCACTGAGTGAACACAGCAGTTAGACTCACTGACACTGCAATTAGACTCACTGAGACTGCAGTTAGACTCACTACCACTGCAATTAGACTCAGTTAGACTCACTGACACTGTAATTAGACTCACTGACACTGCAATTAGACTCGCTGACACTGCATTTAGACTCACTGACACTGCAATTAGTCTCACTGACACCGCAGTTAGACTCACTAACACTGCAATTAGACTCACTGACACTGCAGTTAGACTCGCTGACACTGCAGTTATACTCGCTGACACTGCAGTTAGACTCACTGCCGATGCAATTAGACTCACTGACACAGCATTTAGACTCACTGACACTGCAATTAGACTCAATTAGACTCACTGACCCTGCAATTAGACTCACTGGTGCAGCAATTAGACTCACTGACACTGCAGTTAGACTCACTGACACTGCAATTAGACTCACTGACACTGCAGTTAGACTCACTGGCGCAGCAATTAGACTCACTGACACTGCAGTTAGACTCACTGACAATGCAGTTAGACTCACTCGCGCAGCAATTAGACTCACTGATACTGCAGTTAGACTCACTGACACTGAAATTAGACTCACAGACACTGCAGTTAGCCTCACTGGCGCAGCATTAGACTCACTGACACTGCAGTTATACTCGCTGACACTGCAGTTAGACTCACTGCCGATGCAATTAGACTCGCTGACACAGCAGTTAGACTCGCTGACACTGCAATTAGACTCGCTGACAGAAGTTAGACTCGCTGACACTGCATTAGACTCGCTGACACTGCAGTTAGACTCACCTCACTGACACAGCAGTTAGACTCACTGACTCTGCAGTTAGACTCACTGACACTGCAATTAGACTCGCTGACACTGCAATTAGACTCACTGACACTGCAATTAGACTCGCTGACACTGCAGTTAGACTCACTGACACTGCAGTTAAACTCACTCATTGACACTGCAGTTAGACTCCCCTGACACAGCAGTTAGTCTCATTGACACTGCAGTTAGACTCCCCTGGCACAGCAGTTAGACTCACCGACACTGCAAATAGGCTCAATGACACTGCAATTACACTTACACTATGACATCTTGAACGGATTGATCAAATTATGAGGATAATTTGTATGGTTCTCGTTTAACCGCGAAACGCAAGTTCCACTTTACAACTGGTCATTTTCAAATGCAGTCATTCTCAGATGCATTCAGGTATAATTAGGGTTATTATAATAAACTGTCAAATACTTCAAAAGTATTATTTTTAATAGCGTTTATTTTCTAGACGAAAACTATTGTGTATATAGTATATTAGTCTAATTAAAGCAGGGTCCCAATGATCAGTACATTAAATGCAGACAATTCTCAAGTTGTTGCGTCTGTGTGATCAAGATCGATTCAGGACGTTTCGGCACCAAACCATTTCGACACCTAGACGAATCGGCACCTAGACGTTTCGGCATCAAACCATTTCGGTATCTATTTTATTTTTACCCATGACGTTTCGTCGGCACCCATTTATATTTGAATATTATAATGAAGTAAAGAAGTTAAGAAATTAAATATTTTCTATAAGATCACTTGTAATTCATTTAAAATGCAAAGATGATTGCCTTAACGGCAACTCCGAAGCGGTGTTGAGCCTGAATACAACTAAAACATGAACATAAATAGGGCCCATATGATAATCACTTGTAAATTTTAAGTAAATATGACTTTTATATTATATTGTAGCATGGTCACTGAAATTCCCTTTGTAATAGCTCAGGTGTAAATAGTTTAATTGAAAATACTTGAATATGTTCCATTTAACATGTATAATACTGTATACCTAAGACCAAATAAACACTTATCTGTATTCATACAGTATCTTTTAATTCTTTACCTTCCTGTCATCTCCATATCGACGACTACAGGTATGTGACTTGAACAAAGCCTCCACAAACTAACCCGTTAAACATCGTCTACATATAACGCATGCGTTATACTTTTCTTGTTTCAGTATGATGTAAGTATTTAATTTTTGGTTTAATTTCGTTAACATTGTATAAACACCTTTGAAAATTGCAAAGGAGAAAAACCTCTCCATTTATACAGTTCTTTCATTATACTATATGCAATTTTTTTTTTTTTTTAAAAATTGTTTATTGTACTCATTCAGAAAATAGGAAATGTTTCTCCAACAGATCAAGTATTGCAAATTCAGTTGTAACAACGGACATTTACTGTATTAGCTATATATCATGTGATTATTTATGTATTTCGTGTATTGAAATACCCATCCGTGATTATTGATGTAGTTCGTGTTTTGATAAGATTATAGTCGAAGAGCTAGAAATAAGCAATACAAAAAACATAATCATCATCCCAAGCTTATAGGGGAATAAAAGCCATTGCAAGGATCCAATCTAAAATGCTGGACGTATTACAGTATTGCAGATAACCATGCAATCATGAGTGTGAATTCGGGGACCAGTAGCCTATACTGCGTACCGGGTACCAGTCTACTTTGGTCCCTCCCGATATCACAAGGTATTAGGTTGACCTGAAAAATAAATTGGAAACCGGTTACCGAAGGAGGGTTGCTGGACTATATTGCAGATAGAGAGCATAACGCATGTATAATAGACTAGCAATACTGAGGGAATAAATAAGAGCAATTTCGTTTCGGAGAAGCTCATGATTGATGGACGTGCATGTTCAAAACATTTTCATTTGGAGTGGTATGTACTGACACGGAGAGATAACTCAAATTAATTTTGGAAATATTACGCTGCCTTTTTGTTTGTTTGTAAGTAATCTGACATTCGGGCCGAGTTCTTGTGTATGACTCCAGCTATATAGGTTACACAAATGTAGCACATTAACTGCATGCAATTTCCGTAGACGAGATAGACAGCCGTGGATGTTGGAGGTCAATGATTAAGTGACACAGACAAGACCAGTAATAATGCTACAAAGTAATTTGTAAACAATTTGTAAACAAAGTCGGTGATAAAAATAAAGAAAATGTTATAGGAACATACTTTTATAGGTTGTCGAAAATCGTTGTCAGTTCAATAAAAAGGGAGGTGATTTCAGCGTTTTGTAAACAATGACAGAATAGGCAATTCTTGTCAATGGCAAACATTGGATTTATTCAAAGCAATACGTTTATATAATGAAATAAGTTGTTTTTAATATATGGGAAGTAATTCTGGTACTTCACTTAGAAAATAATAATTTTTTTTGTTGAAAATCACATCCTTACCTAGCATTTCTAAAATCTTCACACAATTATGTCAATGTTTGTATTTTTAATTTGTCCCTAAAAAGCCTTGATTAACTTTTTTGTTCAGTATATATATTCTTAATTCGTTGAAGGGACACACAGGTTTTTCACTCAGTTTAAACACATTAAACAAGCACCTCATTTATTAATACATGTATTACAGTCAATTCAGTTTGGAGTTTTATCTTTGTTATTCCGTTGGTTTAATAGTATTAGTGCAATTTAATCAACATTAAGTAAGTAAATAAATGTACAAAAATACACATTCTTGTTAGAAGTTATGTACAATCATAAACAAGTATTAATTAGTATTGGCATACATGAAGGCAATTAAAACATTTTTTTAAAAACACAAAATGTCGCCAGTTCAGTAGGAACACCACGGACCTATAACATTTCATTTCTGTTCGAATTTTTATTCCACGAACATGGACTATTTCTCTGTATTTATTTTTGTTACACCCTAAAAAACTGAAATCAGAGTTTGGCGCGATACGTCGGCGAGAACTACGGGAACAGCTAGTCTTAAGCACGCGTACAGTGTTCCATACAATGAAATATGTAAAATAGTATGATAATGGACCTTTGGAAACGGCCGAGCACGACACATACGAAACATTGTCTCGGTTTGATTGTTCATGAGCGGTAGTGAAATATGCTAGCTACCGCTCACACTCTTTAGCCCCGGGTTGAGCAGAACTCAATATTCATAAAAATCAACAGTACAGAATTTTAACCATCCCGAATATGGCAAGCATATGGCGGTGGATATAGCAATATTTGTATCTTTATTTCATCCACTATATCCAGCGGCGTATGGTCCCAGGATCTAATAAAATTGTATGCCCCGAAGAGCAAAAGAGAAAACAAAAGATATTAAAAATGTACCACCGATCACTAAATAAATCGGGCTCAGCGATCTCCAAAATCGAATGAATAACAGTACTGATTGCAAGCGCGGGGAGACGTTTTACTGCCGCCACACTGCACAAGCAACGCCAATGTGCTATAAAAAAGAGTATGATAATGGACCTTTGGAAACGGCCGAGCAAACGTGAAAATAACTTCGGGACAGATAGCGTCCCCTTTATGTATAAACACGGCTGCAGTGTTTTTTTTGACAGGTCAACGTGACATAAATTGACACTGTTTGCGCAAATTGGATTTGGGATTACTGTATTGGCAGCTAGTGGTCCATTTTCAAGGTATTTGTTTTTGCTATTAAATGTGTTGGTAAATAAATATCAGCCAATAATCGCCATTGCCTAAATATATACGATGCAGGACCCTGGTACGATCTAAACTAAAGTGATGTACCGAATAAATTCATTACAGAAAGTTCTATGCCTATGAAATAATAATTCTGATCAGTTCTGGATTGAACAGTGCATCAGTATTTCTCGGTGTACTCCGGTCTTTCTAGTAACCGGTGTAAACTGTATGTGCAGTAAAGCAATAACTAGTAGCAGAGATCTAAGAAGTAGATTCCCGAACCATTTATGAATATATATATACATTTATCACATACTTTCCTATAAATACGTTGTTTTTGAATATATGATACGACATAGGACTAGCTAGCCATATCAATCTGGATTTAGTTGCCGGGCAATAAAGCTTTATCACTCGCTATCACACGCGTGAAATAAAGGATAACAAAATGTCATATCACAGAAATAACCGAATGTTTTTTTATGATGCTTTCAGCCAAGTGATACGAAAATTACCAATTAGTTACGAATGTATTCGATTTGTAACGCGTATGGTTTGTCGTCTGCATTCCATCCTGTTTTCGCGCCAAATTATTGGCTATACATCTACTTCTACATGTGTACGTTGAACTGTCATGAAACTGAAATGACTTCACTAGTACAGTAATGGCAAGAAGATGAAATAAAAGAGATGATAGATAGACGTAAAATAAATAAATAAATAAGGCATAATACACGGACCATAAAGAGAGTTTAACAAATTTATAAGAAATTCAATGATATAGAACCATCCGTGGATGAAATAACCACTTGTGACTATTCATTTACTGAATTAGCCACTTTCAAATTCAATGGCATTCATTTTAAATAAAATTTTGCAAAACAATAAATGTGTACACTTACGCGACAGACGTGAACACATCAGAACGGGGTTACGTCTATTAATAACATTAATGTTTTCTCCCTGCAAAACGGCTTAGTAAGTTAGTTGAAGTTGACAGTTCAACAAAGTCATTGCTGAAGTATATGAAATAAAAAATGTTTATTTTCATATCACACCCTATATCAAGCCCTCCACCCATATCAGCCCCCTCGAGCTAAAGCTCACGGGCTGATATGGCGTCTTAGGCCTGATATAGGGGGTGATATGAAAATACCCATTTATTATTCTCTATGTTTTCTATGGGAAGCCATAACCGTCAAAATGTGGATATTTACAAACCATTCAATGACAGGCCATTTAATTCAACATGAAGTCATTTGATGACGTACATATGTGTAAACTCTGTTCATTCGTTACAAAATGAATTGATACGGTTCGAAGTGAAATGACACCATAAAATTTCAAACCATACGACACAAATAGAAATCATTCAGTGCAATGACAAACCATTTGACAAAAAACTAATGCAGTACAATAAAATACAAGTCGGTACGATGAAAACTTAAACGATTCATCAAAAAATGTGAAGTGATACAGAACAAAGTAAATCAGCATGATGCAATATGAATCAGTTTAACGCAAACACTATGGCAAGTGAAACGTTGCAATATTCAATACTTGCTCATTTATATTGTATATTGACTCATTCATATTGTATATTTTGTCATTTATATTCTATTATTGATCATTTATATTCTATATTACTATTTGTTATGTATACATTTTCATTTGTATTCTATATTTTGCTATTTATATTCAATACGTTAGTTCATTTATATTGTATAATTGCATGCTGGGTAAACTCTGTCAAATGGACTCACACCACTATTATCTTCCTTGAATACTCCTGCCCTACAGATGAAGGAGGTAGATAAAAAAAACAAGTTCGCTTTTCTACATTTTACAGGATACATTGATTTATCTTTACCAGGTTCTAAATCTACAGCACTTTAGGAAGAGATCCCAGAAAAATGCATGTTGATATAAGAGTTCTAGCTAATTCTGCCTCATTTTGCACATCATGGGTCTAATCTCCACGGGGTTGTATTTTTGTCTAAATTTGGATAGGTGTCACGCAAACATGAAATTAAAAAAAGTTCAATCTGGTAAATATTCGTTAAAAGTTAATAGCTTGCAGATATTGGATCAATGAAGAATTTAAGCATAAGTACATGTTGCAAAATCTTTTTTATCTCTATGCCACGAACAAAAACATTACAATGGGACCCTATGGAAAATTAATTGTGGTGTGAGACGTTAAGAAAGAGCTGCAGAATGGGTATCTTTATTCGTTATTCTTAAGGCATTGCGCTTTAGAGCTGCGGAATGGCATTTTCATCCGTCATCTCTAAGGTATTGCGCTTTAGAGCTGCAGAACGAGTATCTTTCATCCTTTAATGCTAAGGCATTGCGCTTTAGAGCTGCAGAACAGGTATCTTTCATCATTCATCTCTAAAGCCTTGCAATTTAGAGCTTCAGAATGGGAATTTTCATCATTCTTCTCTAAGCCCTTGCGCTTTAGAGCTGCAGAACGGGTACCTTACATCGTTCACCTCTAAGCACTGTTTGTGTATCTGTGAACGTTTCAGACATGTTCGGACACAGTTTACACGGTTATTCAGAAATCCCGTCTGTGTATGTATAGTTACTTCAAGTTATCTTCATATTGCAGGAATTAGCAGAAATTTTACTTGAGACCATGTTTAACTAAAAATTAACTATATTTTCAAAACCAATACAGGTATAAGCATAATTTTAGCTTTATTTTACAGCTATTGGCTTGTAAAACAAACACACATATCAATGAAGACAGACTACTTTGAAAAAATGTCAAAATTAAAGCGAGAGACTGTTACTTTTCCTGGAAAATCAAAATTTTGAAGGGTAACCTTTAGTTTGAGTTTATTATTTTCAGCATTTTTCTCAATAATCATTTCTTAAAGATCATTTTTATGCTATATTCAGATGTAGAGATGCCTTTTCATGTATATTTGAAAGTTTCAGACATAGCTGAGCACAAATGACCAGGAAAATGCAAAATCCTTATCACTACTGTAGATTTTCAAAATATTAAAGGTGCTCGGCCTGAATTTCGACCAATACCCTAGGTCACTAAAACTTGAATAATTTGAAAAGGAATAAACATGGAATCAAACTTTTAGCACTTTTCAGCGTGTAATTGATTTGTATACATGTTCAATTATTATTGAGGTGATCATTAGAAAAAAAAATGACCTTAAGGACTCACACCACTATTATCTTCCTTGAATACTCCTGCCCTACAGATGAAGGAGGTAGATAAAAAAAACAAGTTCGCTTTTCTACATTTTACAGGATACATTGATTTATCTTTACCAGGTTCTAAATCTACAGCACTTTAGGAAGAGATCCCAGAAAAATGCATGTTGATATAAGAGTTCTAGCTAATTCTGCCTCATTTTGCACATCATGGGTCTAATCTCCACGGGGTTGTATTTTTGTCTAAATTTGGATAGGTGTCACGCAAACATGAAATTAAAAAAAGTTCAATCTGGTAAATATTCGTTAAAAGTTAATAGCTTGCAGATATTGGATCAATGAAGAATTTAAGCATAAGTACATGTTGCAAAATCTTTTTTATCTCTATGCCACGAACAAAAACATTACAATGGGACCCTATGGAAAATTAATTGTGGTGTGAGACGAAATGGAATGGTTATTAATAACACGAATACTATTGCGCATTATCACGGCCCGGGTGTTGGCGTCGTGTGGTAAAGTATGATGATTTTGACGATGATGATGGTGGTTGTGATGGCGATGATGATATGGTGTGGTGATGGTGATGATGATGTCACTGATGATGATTTTGCCGCTGATTATACTGATGATATTGGTAGTTGTGGTGGTGGAAATGTTGACTGAGGTGATGATGATTATGTTAATGATAATAATGGGTATTATTACGATGATGATTATGCTGCTTGTGATTGTGATAATGCTACTGATGGAAATGCGCAATACCACCATCTCGGCATGTGTGTTGGCGCGGTGAGGTGATAATGATTTTTAAGTGTGATTATTTTGGCGATGATGATGGCGGTTGTGATGGTGGTGGTGGTGGTGATGCCACTGATGATGATTGTATCGCTGATTATACTGATGACTGATGCTGGTGGTGGTGGACGGGGTGGGGGTGCTGCTAGAGGCGGTGATGGCTGGTAATGATGCTGCTGATGGAACTGGTGATTCTGGTCATCTGTGTAATCCTCATCATCAACATCACAAGAACAACAGTTTTAGCAACAGCATAATTATCATCACAAGCACCAACAGCATCAGAGACATCATCATCGCCATCACTACAACAACCACCTTTATCATTATCATCATAACAAATCCACCACCAAAACCACCACCACACGACTGTCATCATCATTTGCATCATCATCATCAGCAGCAACATCAGCATAATCATCATCAGTAGCAGGAGCAGCAGCAAAGGCTGCATCAGCATAAGAACTACCAACGACCACCACAATATACATAACCATCATCAACATCACAACAACCACCAGTTCCATTATCATCGTCAATATCATAAACATCATCATCAGCAGCATCATAACCACTACCCCCACCACAACCATCATCCGCAGTATCGTCCCAACCAAAACATCATCATCAGCAGCATCATAACCACTACCCTCACCGCAGCCATCATATAATCAGCGGCAAAATCATCATCAGGGACATCATCATCATCACCACCACCAATACCACCATATATCATCATCGTCATCACAACCACCACCATCATTGTCAAAATCATCATACTTTACCACACGACGCCAACACCCGGGCCGTGATAATGCGCAATAGTATTCGTGTTATTAATAACCATTCCATTTGACAGAGTTTACCCAGCATGCAATTATACAATATAAATGAACTAACGTATTGAATATAAACAGCAAAATATAGAAACATATATATACAAGTATACAATATACACAGAAAATATAACACATACATATGAAACATTGCACATATAATATAAAACATTGAATATAAATATACTTTATTGCATACGAATGAACAGATCATAGAATATAAATAAACATAATAGTAAATATAGAATATAAATGATCAATTATAATGAATGACAACATATACAATATAAATATGTCAGTTATATAATATAAATATCAAAATATAGAATATAAATGAGAATGTATACAATACAAATAGTAATATAGAATATAAATGATCAATAATAGAATATAAATGACAAAATATACAATATGAATGAGTCAATATACAATATAAATGAGCAAGTATTGAATATTGCAACGTTTCACTTGCCCTAAAACACATTTAGTCTGGTGGTAAGTAAAATGATCGGGTGAAAACAAAGTCGGTGCAATGCAAACGCAGTCCGTTCGACAGAAACTGATTTCATTACGTGCAAAGTGAAACGGTGCGACATCTGGCGGCGATATTTGCCACATCACTTGTAGATTATTTCCCCTACATAATTACTGGCCTTATATGATAAATCAAAGTACTGAAAGTACTGAGAATGCAAGGTTTGATAGGAAAGAATGTATGCATATTTGCACGATTGCTGGACATTTCAAATGTCCATGAAATTTACATAGTTTTAGCCAACTTGCCAATGTTGGGCGACCTACCAAGATCTTAGAGGGTCAATCCATTCCAAATATATTGTGATCAATTGTCATTAAACTGTTTCTAATCTAGACTAGAATATTATTTTATGAAATTGACGATGGATAGACAGATTTGCGTTTTATGGCCAAACTGTCACTCAAGATGACCTCCATGTCTAAAATTATGTCATTTACAGAGTGGCGTGTATTAAGTAGTCTTCCGGGAACAAGATGCACAAGAGGGCCTGTATCACTCTACTGGCTTGAATTGTCTAAGGCCAACCGGAAAACAGTTTTTTAAAAAATCAAAGGCTATAACTCTGATGTGTCTAGTCTGATGCAACTGGTTTTGAACTTGTCCAAGTTCAGTGGCGTAACCTAGAAAACGTCTTCTGCTGCAGGGACAAATAACTTAACAAGAGGCACTACCCGTTGATTCAACTTCCCTATGTCTGTCCCACACATTGAAAAGAAACTTTACTGTAGTATTTACTAAAAAATAAAATACAAATTTATTGGTGGAAAGAAGAATTAAAATTGACTATAAGTAAATACTCGGGTAAAAGTGACCATAATTTTGATAAATAAATAACAACACCAAGAAACAGAACAGAACCTAGCTGGACGAAGTAGGTTAAAATGTTGCAGCCATCTGCAGTTTCAAACGGTGTCCGGTTGGGGCCAGATACAATGTCGCATTGTCGTGGGCAACAATGCGACACCCGACAATGCGACATCGCGACATTGCGATATGACAATGCGACATTGCGATATGACAACTCGGCATTGCCATATGAAAATGCGACATTGCGATACGACAACTCGACATTGCGATACGACATCACGACATAATTGTCGCGCATCGCAATGTCGCAAATATCGTATCGCAATGTTGAGTTGTCGCTTTGTCGGGTGTCGCATTGTCGCTCACGACAACATGACAATATGTCGCATTGTCGTAATGTCGCCCACGACAACGCGACATTCTTTCAATAGTTGTAATGTCGCCAACGACAAATCGACATTCTTTCAATTGTTGTAATATAGCGATGTCGACCTGATCATTTATATTCGGTAGTTTGTAACGTAACATCGGCACGAATATAACACGTGAAGAAGGCGGTGTCACCTTAAAAACTATCCAGTACAAATGATTAGGTCGACATCGCGACAATGCGACATTACGACAATTGAAAGAATGTTGTGTTGTCATTGGCGACATTAAGACAATTGAAAAAATGTCGCGTTGTCGTGGGTGACATTACGACAATGCGACATAATGTCGCGTTGTCGTGGGCGACAATGCGACACCCGACAACTCGACATTGCGTTATGACATCACGACATTGCGTTTCGCAATGTCACGTTGTCGTATCTCAATGTCGTATCGCAATGTCGTATTGTTATATCGCAATGTCGCGATGTCGCATTGTCGGACACCGTTTGAAACTGCACATGGCTGCAGCATTTTAACCTACTTCGTCCAGCTAGGTTCTGTGCAAATATTCATACAGTCTTTCCTATCAAACCTTGCATTCTCAGTACTTTCAGTACTTTGATTTATCAAAAGGCCAATATCGCCGCCAGATGTCGCACCGTTTCACTTTGCACGTAATGAAATCAGTTTCTGTCGAACGGATTGCGTTTGCATTGCACCGACTTTGTTTTTGTCCGATCGTTTTACTTACCACCAGACTAAATGTGTTTGCGTTAAACTGATTCATATTGCATCATGCTGATTTACTTTGTTCTGTATACTTCACATTTTTCGATGAAACGTTTAAGTTTTCATCATACCGACTTGTATTTTATGGTTTGTCATTCCACTGAATGATTTCTATTTGCGTCGTATGGTTTGAAATTTTACACCGTATCATTTCACTTCGAACCGTATCCACTAGCGGATCCAGGGGGGGGCGCACCCGGCGCGCGCCCCCCCTAAAAATTTCGGAGCATACATGTATGTCCATGTTACTGTAGATATAATATCAAACAATTTCGATGCACGCCCTCAGTATTAAAAAATTTCTCGCTCGCTTCGCTCGCTCTACACATAATGACTAATGAGTGGTTTAATTAACACATTGTTAAATCCTTTTATTTGAAAACGGACTTTTTTATTCATACATGCCCATGTTACTGTAGATAAAATATCAAACAATTTCGATGCACGCCCTCAGTATTAAAAAATTTCTCGCTCGCTTCGCTCGCTCTACGCATAATGACTAATGAGTGGTTTAATTAACACATTGTTAAATCCTTTTATTTGAAAACGGACTTTTTTATTCATACATGTATGTTCATGTTACTGTAGATAAAATATCAAACAATTTCGATGCACGCCCTCAGTATAAAATAATTTCTCGCTCGCTTCGCTCGCTCTACGTATAATGACTAATGAGTGGTTTAATTAACACATTGTTAAATCCTTTTAATTGAAAACAGACTTTTTTTTATTCATACATGTATGTCCATGTTACTGTAGATAAAATATCAACAATTTCGATGCACGCCCTCAGTATAATTTTTTTTTTCGCTCGCTTCGCTCGCTCGGCGCATAATGGCTAATGAGTGGTTTAATTAACACATTGTTAAATCCTTTTATTTGAAAACGGACTTTTTTTATTCATACATGTATGTCCATGTTACTGTAGATAAAATATCAAACAATTTCGATGCACGCCCTCAG
Organism: Cyrtodaria siliqua; assembly: GCA_037043455.1. NCBI lineage: Eukaryota > Metazoa > Mollusca > Bivalvia > Adapedonta > Hiatellidae > Cyrtodaria > Cyrtodaria siliqua. Next base: position 150,271 of record JAWPHD010002040.1, on the reverse strand, counting down.
TATAACCATTTTTTTTCGCTCGCTTCGCTCGCTCGACGCATAATGACTAATGAGTGGTTTAATTAACACATTGATAATTCCTTTTATTTAAAAACGGACTTTTTTTACCCTATCAATGCACTACCGCAACCGTTTTATGAGGCTAGAAACGGAGCCGAAAATTTACCAAAAGCTTACGCCCCCCCTAAGCTGAAATCCTGGATCCGCCCCTGGTATCTATTCATTTTGTAACGAATGAACAGAGTTTACACGTCGCATTGAATCAATATGTACGTCATCAAATGACTTCATGTTAAATTAAATGGCCTGTCATTGAACGGTGTGTAAATATCCACATTTTGACGGTTATGGCTTCCCTTAGCACGCAGCTGACATTGGACTGATGGTATTTTCCAGAGAGGTCCCTAATGCGAATCGTGCACTTGAGCAGTTCTAAGTGTGAATATTGATGCGGACTACTTCAGAGTGTTCAGCTGTCTTTAATGCCATTAAACCATAATATGGAGATGAGAACAAATTTAAAAAAAAATTGTGCTCTGATAAAAATCTGCCAGCGCACCTTTTCTAGTTCTTTAAATGGAGCTTGTATTACCACATTTGTTATGCACGGTGTTGTTCAAAGTTAGAGTAAAAAATGCTTCCAATGATAATGAAAAATGCTTCCAATGATAACAAATTCAAATTCGAAATGTTTTATTCCAAGATTTACATATGTAAACAGCAATGGATATATAGAAATACATCATATTTAACAATCATTATGGCGAGTAAGCGACAGAACAGATAAAGGGATAATTCATGATAGTGTGTGATAATATAAAGTTATACAAGTACTTTCATATTTATGACAAAAAAAAGGGTAAATATATAAAAAAATATATTACTACCGACTAAGTTAACACTCAGTTGTATATCATCTAAATTTGAGCACAGTTATATAGTGCCTATAAAGTGGGAGAACAACTTTCAGATTAAGTTCATCCCTTGAAATAGGTACATTTATCGTGCGTTATTTTGAAATTATGACGCAGAGTGATTGTAATATAATGAGCTTGTGTAAACTACATGTACTGAATACATGTGAAAAAAGTGTGTCAAAAGAACACTTGGCAGTCTTCATTTGTTTAAAACTCGCAGAGTCCCGTTAGTTTTTCTAGATCTTTGCATTTGTGCGACCAATAATATTTTTGTTTTTATTAGAATAGTTCAAAGGAAATTCTTTTTACACATTTCTATGTTGATAATAGTCCAACAATTATATAGTTCAATTTTGATAGAATAAAAAAGAAAAAATGAAAACTCACACTTTTATTTAATTATATGCAAGCAAGTTTAAAGGGAAAATGATACCTGGTGCTGATGTTAATACTTGATAAATATTTCAGGATGGTCGAGTATCCCATAAACATGCTGGTACATCAACAATATGTGCTCATTTTGAAATGTAGTATCTATGTAATGGTCTCCCTTTATTAAAGGGGCACAGAGCAAATTTCAAATCTTGGTGTTTTACACGTTTTCACTATTAAAACAAACCAAACATTGACACAAGTTTCTACCTAACTCTCCTATTGAATTTTGTTTTTCTCAAAAAAAGATTTGAGAGAAAAAATAAATATTATGAATACAAATATCATATGTATTGACTCATTATTGACTCATTATTGACTCATTATTTACTCATTATTTACTCATTATTTACTCATTATTTACTCATTATTTACTCATTAACTCATTTACTCATTATTGACTCATTATTGACTCATTATTGACTCATTATTTACTCATTATTTACTCATTCTCATTATTTACTCATTAACTCATTATTGACTCATTATTGACTCATTATTTACTCATTAACTCATTTACTCATTATTTACTCATGTTTTGCCATAGGACGTGGTGATCCAGTGGATATCACGCTCGGCTTTGAATCTAGTGAACACGGACTCGAGTCTCACTGGCACCACTGCATTACTTCGATGTGTCCTGAGGCAACACACCCAAGGGTCGTCCGTCGGATGTGGACGTAAACCTGGTGGTCCTGTGTATCGAAGTCTCACGTTAATGAACCATACGGATCTAATCGATAGTAAAATTAAGGCAGGGTTCCTGGAGCGGCTCGAAATAACCCAAACAATGTGTTGATTAGCTGTTAAACAACAATTAATGTTTTTAAAAAATGTTCCGTTCCCTTAACCTGTCCCTCTCCCCTCCCTGGATCAGAATGAATGGATACTCTGCTCGACTTATATTCTATATATTTAATTTAATTTATCTTTTATCAGACTACAAGTCAACGTGAAAGAAGACTCCATGTTTACCACTGACCAGAGTCAATGCTGAAGTTTATGTTTTCTCAATTAACATGTCGCCAGTACTTTGATATCTCCGCCCTTTTGTTGATGTCAGAGTATATTGACAATAGGTTATATTATATAACAGCTACAAGTGCATTATTATACTGTTGCACGTGCTATTGTTTGTCGGAGGTTTAGTATTGGTTTGATTGTTTAAAATGGATAAATGATTGACAACTGGCGACATGATACTTGTTTAATTAATAAATATGAACAAAAATATCGTCTTTATTATTATGTCTTCTACCACAAAGTGGTAGGTGAGACTGATTGTTTTTTATCCTTACGTCCGTCCGTCCGTCCGTCCGTTCGTATGACCATCACAAATCTTGTCTGCGCTACTTATTGGATTTTGACGAAACTTTGTACGAAACATTAATTGCCTAGTTCTGCAGTTTTTGAGGTCAATAGGTCAACGCTCAAGGTCACAATGAAAGGAAAATGAAAAGTCTTGCCCACACCGTTATTACTCTTCCACTAAGGCAAATATGAAACTTCATTGATGGACTGCCAGTGAAGAGAGGATGACCCTTTTGAATTTATGGTCAAAAGTTCAAGGTTTCTGCTGACAAAAACGTTCCCTATTCATTATCAAACACAACTTAACACGATTGTGCAGTGAGGGGAGACATCTGTTTTTCTTTAAAAAAACACTCTAGTTGATTATTTATGGTGCTTTATACATATTACAACACGCACGTTATAACATTGTAATCCAGTAAAACCAGTGGTTTGGTTCATCAATACTGCCACCTCTGAACCAAACCACATGTTGTACTGGATTCAACAGTGCGCAAGAAATATATTCCGATCGAATATTTTATGCCAAATTAATCAATAAAAAAACGTGTTTTAAAACAAGCAAACACATTTTATTATTATCATGTGTTGTTTTTTCCCCGTATTTTTGTGTGTTTTTGTGATCGTTCCCAAACTCGACACTGGCCCCTGTGGTTTGGTTTTGTGTGTTTCAGCCATTAAGTGTCACACACAAAAACAACAACACTTTCTTTAGTCAGAAGATCCTCCACATGCAGAATGATAGGAAGCAATTAGATTGCAGATCGTAGCATTTGTTACATACTATTTAATACGAATTTGTGGTGCAACTAACCTACTGCGTTTGGCGCAGTTGGTGAGCGGTTGGTTAGATCATTGTCTCCTGTTTGTCTGCTACTGACCTGCAGGTTCGGTATTCAAGACCCATATCAGGCAGCATGTTTTAAACCTTACAACATGTCTGTTAACATATTTCAAAGTGGGCGAAACTAGTACGGAATAACATCTGATTGGTTCCTACCATTCTGCATGTGAGTACTCTGCTAGTGCCCGTTTTCAGGTAAAATGGAAAACGGCAAGCCACCATTTTGTAATGGTCGGCCTAGATGCTGAAAATATAATATCAGAAGCGAATACAGAATTTGAGATTAAAGGGTGTTTGAGCGCAACATATTTTTAGATTGGGGCTGAGGGTGATGCGCGACGCACATGTATATTCAGTAGTGGTAGAGCGCCGAACTCAAGATCGAGAGGTCGTGGGTTCGATCCTCGCCGCGGCCACGTTATTTATCCTTTAGCAAGAAAATTAATCCACATTGCTTAGTACTGGTTCTACACAGGTAGCCATCGAGAGTGATTAATCTAAGTTGCAATAACAGTAATATGATACAGACACATATGTACGTTACTCCGTAATATATATATTGAAAACAAATATATATATGATACAGACAAATATATACGTTACTCCGAAAAATATATATTGAAAACAAAAATATATATCATACAAATATATATATGTTACTCCTAGAAATATATATTAAAAAATATATATTATGTTTGTAAATATATTGTAAAAGCTAATATATACCTTACTCTGAAAACATATTTTCCCTAGTTATATATTGTTGACGCAAACATATATATGTTATACCGAAAAATATATTCGCTTTGTAAAAAATATATTGTCTGTCTTAATATATTGAAGATAACAATATTAGAGATGAAAATAAATAGTTTCTCTAAAATAATTATATTGCAGACACAAATATATCAATGAAATATCGATAAAATAAACTTCTGGCAAATATATACGTTACTCTGAATATATGTTTTTCCTAATTTATATATTGTAGACGCAAACATTTATATGTTATACCGAAAAATATATTCGCTTTATAAAAATATAGTGTCTCTCTTAATATTACGGAGACGTACCGAAACGTATACTGACCCCCCTTATTTGTTTCATAAGTGTTTGCTGTAACGTGCGTTATATATTAAAATGATATTTTTTTACTAATATAGGTGATTATATATATATTTAATTCATATCACAGAACTAATTTCTAGAAATTTATTTAAGCATCATATTTAAATATATAGATATATTCTGTTGGATACTAAATCAATAAACGGTATATTTAATCTATACATTTATTCATACTTATAAATTGTTTTATTGATATAACATATGTTAAATGAAAAGATATATTCATAATATAAAAATGAACATTTTGAAAAAAACATTTTTCATATTGACATGATTGAAAACTCAAATAACTAACAAATAATGAATTATCTTTACATGGAAAAATTATATAAGTATAGTTAGTTCAACACACTATATTGACAGGAAATACAACACGCTTACATATTACGGTGCGAGGTTAAATCATCACTGCTTTATTATTTTTAATCGTCTAGAACACACACACACGCACGCACGCACCACGCGCACGCACCCTCGCATGTACGAGATTAAAAATCACATATTTTCACGAATTCAACACCAGACAGTAGGCTTGTTGCGAGTTCCGTCATTCTTTAATTTGCATAATATGCAATGTAGTCAAAGTAGGTCACAGTAGGTCGAGCTGGATTATTGAAAAACATCTAAGTGATAAAAGTCTTTGTTACAGAGTCTGATAACAACAACATGGATTTTTCATTCCTATTACCAACGATTTCCCTTGGGCATACTATTGCCGCTGTAGTAAAAATTTCTGCCAAGAAATTATTTTTTGTTTTGTTTGTTTTATTGAATGGTGTTTTACTTAATTTTAGTACATATTAGGCCATATATGACGGTCAATCTTTTGTGTAGAGGCAGACCACTCCATTTTTACTCGTACTGTATAACTCCTGCCATCAATAAGAATCGACACTTTTTAACTTCACAAATCGAGCTCCCAGTGGGATTCGAACCCTCAGCGGTGAGAGGCGAGAACGTTTTAGACGCGATGCATTTATTATACCGGCTACGGAGACGAAACCCTCTTTAAGTTTCATCTGAACCATGTGACCTTGATCTCTTTGTTACTGACTTGGGTTTGTCATACGACTTATGAATTGAAAATGTAGAAGCCCTATTCGGCTAAAATTAGTGGGTTCATGACATCTCATTATGGTTAGGGACGTAGGCAGAGCCTTGAAATTGTGGAAGCCCAATTATGCTAAAATTAGTGACAAAGCAGAGCCTTTGTGGCGTTTACTCTAGAAATGAGCTCTCCGTTATTGCTGGTGCAGTTTCATAGTAATTGACCACGGTCAGGGCTTGAATGTGGCACTATTGTCGATTACGTGTTCGTTATTGATTACTTACACTTGTTATTATTATTATTAAAATACTGTAAAAATACTGTCGTCTGGATAAGTCCCTGATGGTGAATACGTGTGCTTTACATAAAAGTGTAAACTGGACGCAGTCATTAACTCTTGGGCTTGAATATCGAACCCCGAACTGGATCAGAATGTTAAATAATGAACTGAGTCTGAATGTTGAATACCGAAATTAGTTTGAATGTTGAGTCCCGAACTGGGTCTGAATGTTGAATACCGAAAGCTGTTGGGTATTCCACATTCGGACCCAGTTCGAAGTTAAACCTCCAAACGCTGTTCGGTATTCGAATATCGAACAATACCGAACTGTTTTAAAACATTTCATATATATATGGTAAAATATCTTATAACTTATTAATAAAATAAATAAATATCTCTAACATTGTTTATACTTATCTTTCGACCTGTAATAAATAAAGCAATGAACAAACCAAATAGTAATGAAACAAATAATGGGGGTCACTATGCGTTTCCGTAGAAACGTATACTTATAAATAAGTTATAAGATATTTTACCATATATATATGAAATGTTTTAAAAAGTAAAGCAATTGCTTGGTTAAATATGTTGTTAAATAAAGAAACATTTATTAATATGTTTATATATTTGCCGAACGTTTATTCCAATTTGGTATATTACTTATTAATCATGTCTTTGAAGTTGGCTCGGTGTTCGGGGTTCGACATTCAAACCCCGCACGGTAATTAACATTTTGAGCCAGTTTGGGGTTCAACATTCAAACCCAGTTCGGTATTCAACAATTTAAAATCAGTTCGGCATTCGGGCCCATTTTGGGGTTCAACATCAAGTATTCAACATTCGGATCCAGTTTGATATTCAACATTTGGACCCGGTTTGGGGTTCATCATTCACACCCAGCTCGGTATTCAACATTGGAGCCAATTTTGGAGTTCAACATTCGGACCCAGTTCGGTATTTAACATTTGGACCCAGTCCGGGATCGACATTTAGACCAAGTCGGGATTTACATTTAAACCCAGGTCGGTATTGAACATTGGGACCCAGTTCAGGTTTCAACATTCAGATCCAGTTCGGAGTTCACCATTCAGACCCAGTTCGGGGTTCAACATTCGAACCCAGTTCGGAATTCAACATTCGGAATCAGTTCGGGGTTCAACAATCGTACCCAGTCCGGGGTTTAACTTTCAAACCCATTTCGGTATTAAACATTCAGTTCAGTATTAAACATTCAAAACCATTTCGGCGTTCAACATTTGATTTCAGTTCGGGGTTTAAATTCGGACCCAGTGCGGTATTCAACATTCGAACCCGGTTTGAGCTGGACCCACATTTTGAATACCGAACTGGGCTTGAATGTTGAACCCGGAACTGGGTCCGAATGTTGAAAACCGAACCGGGTTTAATTGTTGATAACCATACTGGGTTTGAATGTTGAACACCGAATGTTGAATACCGAAAAGCATTTGAAGATTTAACTTCGAACTCGGTCCGAATATGGTATACCCCGTTCGGAGTTCAACATTCAAACACCTTTCGGTATTCAACATTCAGACCCAGTTCGGGGGTCGACATTCAAACCAATTTCAGTATTCAACATTCAGACTCAGTTCATTTCAAGCCCAGTTTGGGAGTTAATATTCGCACCCACTTGACTGTGCGTCCAGTTTACAATTTTATGTAATGAGCACACGTGTTCACCATCAGGGACGTATCCAGACGACAGTATTTTCACAGTATTTTAATAATAATAATAACAAGTGTGTGCAAGGAATCAACTAACACGTAATCGACAATATTGCGGCATTCAAGCCCTGACCGTGGTCAACTACTATGAAACTGAACCAAAATAACGGAGAACTCACTTCTAGAGTAATTAGGATTACTGAAAAATGTCTAAGTGATAAAAGTCTTTTTTGCAGAGTCTGATAACAAAAACGAAGATTGTTCGTTCCCCTTTCCAACGAATTCCGTTGGGCATACTTTTGCCGCTGTAGTAAAACTTTCTGCCAAGAAATGAATGCGTTTGTTTGTTGTTTGTTTTTCTTAAATGGTGTTTTACGTAATATTAGTACATATTAGGCCATATATGACGATCGATCTTTGGTGTAGAAGCAGACCACCCCATGTGTCCTGGGTAGAACCCGTACTGTATAACTCCCGCCATCCTTAATAGTCGACACTTTTTCACTTCACAAATCGAGCTCCCAGTGGTATTCGAACCCTCAGTGGTGAGAGTCGAGAACATTTTAGACGCAATGTATTTATCATACCGGCTACGGAGACAAAATCCTCTTTAAGTTTCACCTGAACCATGTGACCTTGATCTCTTTGTTACTGACCTGGGATTGTCATACGACATATTATGCATTGAAAATGTAGAAGCCCCATTCGGCTAAAATTAATGGGTTCATGACATCTTATTATGGTTAGGGACGTAGGCAGAGCCTTGGAAATGTGGAAGCCCAATTCTGCTAAAATTAGTGACGAAGCAGAGCCTTTGTGGCGTTTAATATAGAAATGAGCTCTCCGTTATTGTTGGTGCAGTTTCATAGTAGTTGACCACGGTCAGGGCTTGAATGCCGCAATATTGTCGATTACGTGTTATTTAATGATTCCTTGCACACACTTGTTATTATTATTATTAAAATACTGTGAAAATACTGTCGTCTGGATACGTCCCTGATGGTGAACACGTGTGTTCATTACATAAAATTTTAAACTGGACGCACAGTCAAGTGGGTGCGAATATTAACTCCCAAACTGGGCTTGAATGTTAAACCCCGAACTGGACCCGAAAGTTGAATAATGAACTGAGTCTGAATGTTGAATACCAAAATAGGTTTGAATGTCGACCCCCGAACTGGGTCTGAATGTTGAATACCGAAAGATGTTTGAATGTTGAACTCCGAACTGGGTCTGAATGTTGAATACCAAAAGGTGTTTGAATGTTGAACTCCGAACTGGGTATACCATATTCGGACCCAGTTCGAAGTTAAATCTTCAAATGCTTTTCGGTATTCAACATTCGGTGTTCAACATTCAAACCCAGTATGGTTATCAACAATTAAACCCGGTTCGGTTTTCAACATTGGGACCCAGTTCGGGGTTCAACATCCAAACCCAGTTCGGTATTCAAAATGTGGGTCCAGTTCAAACTGGGTTCGAATGTTAAATACCGCACTGGGTCCGAATTTGAGCCCCAAACTGAAATCAAATGTTGAACGCCGAAATGGTTTTGAATTTTAATACTGAATTTAATGTTTAATACCGAACTGGGTTTGAAAGTTGAACACCGGACTTGGTACGAATGTTAAGCCCCGAACTGAGTCCGAATGTTGAATTCCGAACTAGGTTCGAATGTTGAACCCCGAGCTGGGTTCGAATTTTGAACCCCTATCTGAGTCTGAATGGTAAACTCCGAACTGGGTCTGAATGTTGAAACCTGAACTGGGTCCCAATGTTTAATACCGAACTGGGTTTAAATGTAGAGCCCGAACTTGGTCTGAATCTCGAATATAGAACGGAGTTTGAATGTTGAACCCCGGACTGGGTCCAAATGAAAAATGCCGAACTGGGTCCGAATGTTGAACTCCAAAATAGGCTCAGATGTTGAATACCGAGCTGGGTGTGAATGATGAACCCCAAACCAGGTCCAAATGTTGAATCTCAAACTAGATCCGAATGTTGAATACTTGATGTTGAACCCCAAAATGGGTCCAAATGTTGAATCCTTGATGTTGAACCCCAAAATGGGTCCGAATGCCACTGATTTTTGAATTGTTGAATACCGAACTGGGTTTGCATTGTTGAATACCGAACTGGGTTTGAATTGTTGAATACCGAACTGGGTTTGAATTGTTGAATACCGAACTGGGTTTGAATTGTTGAATACCGAACTGGGTTTGAATTGTTGAATACCGAACTGGGTTTGAATTGTTGAATACCGAACTGGGTTTGAATTGTTGAATACCGAACTGGGTTTGAATTGTTGAATACCGAACTGGGTTTGAATTGTTGAATACCGAACTGGGTTTGAATTGTTGAATACCGAACTGGGTTTGAATTGTTGAATACCGAACTGGGTTTGAATTGTTGAATACCGAACTGGGTTTGAATTGTTGAATACCGAACTGGGTTTGAATTGTTGAATACCGAACTGGGTTTGAATGTTAAACCTCAAACTGGCTCCGAATGTTAAATACCGAACGGAGTTTGAATGTCGAACTCCGAGCACCGAGCCAACTTCAAAGACATAATTAATAAGTAAAAGACCAACTTGGAATAAACATTCGGCAAATATATAAACATGTTAATAAGTGTTACTTTATTTAAACAATATATTTAACCATGCGATTGCTTTACTTTTTAAAATATTTCATATATATATGGTAACATATGTTTTAACTTGTTTATGAAATAAATAAATATCTCTAACATTGTTTATACATATCTTTCGACCTGTAATATATAAAGCAATCAACAAACCAAATAGTTATGAAACAAACAATGGGGGTCAGTATACGTTTTCTTAGTTTCCGTAATTTAAAACAGAATATATATTTCTAGGAGTAACATATATACTTGTATGATATATATTTTTGGACGGAATACATATATTTCGGAATAACGTATATATTTGTCTGTATCATATATATTTTTGTATTCAGTATATTTTACACACAACGCATATATGTATCTTACAACCTATAGTCACGTATGGCGCCTCATAAAGATCGTACATATAGTCTTGAATGCACTGGCAAATACATTTTAATCATATATATACATAGTAGTTATATGAGTTCTCATGTTCCTGGCCGCATTTCAATTGTATATGAATGCGTGCCGTCTTTGGGACTGACGGTGATGCTGGTTAGTTAATTTGGCGAACGTAAGTTACGGTACATTTCTCCGGTTTTCTTGAACTTGTGTATAGCGATACATGATACATGTATATAAATGTACACACTATTAGTTATTGGGTTTGTTACTGACTCCCTATAGAAATATGTTGGGTCAGTAAGATTTATAGGGGGCGGACGATAGCCAAGTCCCCCTATACATCTGACTGACCCCACATATTTCTGTAAGGGGTCAGTAACAACCCAAATAACTGATTTATTGCATCGAGCACCTTTTTTGAAGGTAATCGCCGATATTGAACCCATTTTAATTGAGCGTTAATCCGAGTCTTCTCTGGCCTTACCAGCCCTTTTTACGATTTTTGATATTTCATCTGCCTGTGTACGGTCAGAGGAACTCCTATAGTAAAAACACGGGGATCTCCTCTCCCTCGCGGGAGAGGAACTACCCTCTTGGTTTAAAATCAATATATCTATGTAAGTATATATTGGATTAACATTTCAAGCATATAAACCGATTATCAATATATTTATTTACCTATCTGAACCGAAATATTTGTTTTATTAATCTTAATAAAGTTGTAACGGTCAACCGTTTCGGACGAAGTAGAAAAAAAATGACAGGACTAGGTATGATAAGGGACAAAATTGGCCCCCAATATTGAAAGTTTTAACGCAAAAGTTTTGAACACCTAATTTAGCTACAAATGAACTGAATCAATATTAAAACTCATTATAAGTACGTTTGAAGGCTCTAAATGAGTTTAAGAGCCTCACAAATAAGGCATTTTATTTCAAAAATGACATTTTTGTTCATTTTCAGCAGTTTTCGATCAGTTTTTGGTCTTGGAAATACAGAGCGCATCCTCGAGCACAGCTGATTTTTTGTTGAAACATGTATTTGATAGAGATGCATCATCAGCCAAAAAAACTGTGTGTGCTCGGAGGTGCGCTCTATATTTTTAGGATCAAAATCTTGCCCAGAAATCTACAAAATATAACAACATTACCAAAAATACCGTTTTTTGAGACCCTATTAAATCTTCTAGATAAATAAAATAAATAAAAATATATCTTGAAGATATAATATGATCAATTTACTTCAATATACACAACAGATTATACGTAAATAGTATTTGTTGCATTTTGAATATATTGGGGGCCAAAATACCCCCTTATTATATCTTGTCCTTTCCAACATTTGTTATTATTCAGGTCAAATGTCACGTGATCGTGACCGGTGCGCCGATAAATATTTCTCGCAAAATTTAAAAAAGTCCAAAATTGCGACCAACTTTTCCTTTTTGCATAGCAATATTCTGAACAACATCCAATTGTTTATCTTTAAAGTTTAGACCCGAATTATGCTCCGAGAAGAGTTCGTTCCACTCCAAAAATCCTTCGATGCTGTCAGTTGATAGTGGACTTATTTGATGAGGGAAATATGAATGCCTTCACCCCTCGCGAGAATATCACTGGAATTTAATTAATATGCAAAATGACAATATGGTGGATATAGTAAATAAAAGTGTACTTCAAAACATAAATGTTGTATTGTGTCACTACCATCGATAAAGGTGCAGCTTTATCATTGCAACTTGGTATAATAAACATTAATTGATCGATCTGTTGAGCTAAATTATGGTAAAAAATCGACTCGACACCGCAAACATCGTTGAAAGTGCATGACTGTGCGTTTTTAGTAATTCCCCGATTTTCACTATAGGAGTTCCTCTGACCCTATAAAGGCGGGAAAAAAGAAGAAAAAAAAAGAAGAGGCTTTTAGGATCAGAGAAGGCTCGGATTAATAGAGCGTCAAAGTCATTGAGAAGTTCGCGCAATTTGACGTCATTACAGTTTCTTTAATAAGTACTTTTTCCGCAAGGTATATATCTTTATGTGTACGTCAGCCTGAGGTGGAGGGGGAGGGGGAAAGGAGGTGAGAAATAGCCTAATGCTATCCCTAAAAAGTTCTATGAAAATACTACACTGATACTATAACAAATACTGAACAATGCTGAACAGTTTTTTTCTCATCCCCTATTACATATTTCCACAATTTGAATTGTAATACACCGACCCGCGTAAACCTAAAATTGGAACGCAGATCAGGATTATGTTAGCGCTTACGGCGAAAAAAGTTAATTTGGTGAAAAAAAAGAAAGTGATTCTTTTCGATTCACATAACATTTGTTTTTTAAATAGGCGACATGCAATGAACATTTTCATGAAGTTCTTTAACTCTAGTTTTTTGAAAAAAATACTTTCGCCATTTTCCATTTTTACTGACAAATTTTATTTTGCACCGCACATTTGCGCCTTGTTGATTTCTATTCCCGACCTACCATTATCCTTTTTAACGTCACAAAACAAATTGGACTCCTCGGCATAAATCCAGACCATGCTAAGATCATAAATTTAATCTGGAATGCACTGACACAAACTCTTGTACATGCAAATATGGGACTGATAGTAATGTTAGTTAATTTGGTGAAAGAAAAGGTGATTTTCTCCGATTTTTAAAAAAAAATACATGCGTATAGACGAGAAATTTATCTAAATGTGCATATATTCGGTTTTATATTAGCTTTTAAATCAATGCACTTTTGCACTTTGTTTAAAAAGTGCGTTTTTAACAACTAGAACATAAAAATCAATTAAATTCGTGCCGCTTAAAAACACCTTTAGCTATTAACGCGAATAATATAACATTTATAACAATTATGTCCGATCAATGTAGTTTGTGAATATTAATACATTGCCTACGATCCATGTTTGCGTTTTGTCGCAAACGAAGTTTATATAGATAGACATTTAAGAGATTTAAAAGCTTATTTGCGTCTCATTGTTTGCAGTTAAATATGCATACATATATACATTATTTCATATATAAAACATGAATTGTAAACACCATTCTAAAAGAATTATAGGACACGATACTATTGCACATTAACATATAACATTCAGTAATTCATATCAAAGCATAATTATCATTTTGGCCTGTACATGAGTTACCAATAATACATTTAATGTGATAAGAATTGAACACTTATTGTTAATCAACCTTATGAGTATCACATGTATGATACTCAAAGTTTAAAATGCCATTAAAATGAGTTTGGGTAAATTTTGAAATTTGTAAATAAATGAATGAATGAATGAATGGTATTTTACGGCACGTCGACACATAAACATGTCATATTGTGCGCAAAAACTGAGGAAAGATGAAGAAATGAAGTACTAATTAAAAATTAATGTAAATGTATAAAGATAAAATTATTAAACAATAAGGGATGATATGGTAGTAATATAAACTATATATGTAAATCAACAAATGCCCGTCAACGGGTATATAAACAAGTAAATATATATAAGAACATATTATAATGATAATTATATAGTCTTATTTCTTTTAGGAAATCTAAAACAAGGCTAAAATCTATAGTATCAAATAACTCTTTCATAGTATTAACATTGTAGTACCTTTGACGCATAGGATCAAATTATACACATTCCAACAATCTGTGTTTGACCGTTAACGGTGCAAAGCAGGGTATACATTCTGGTAATTGCTCAGCGAGTAATAAATATGAATGAGTAAAACGTGTATGCCCTATCCTGTACCGGGCGAGGACTACTTCTTCTCGACGAATGGGTCTACTAGAAGAACGCCATTCTCCGAGTAACGGTTTAATTGAATGGAGTTTATTGTTAATTGACAAATCCCAAGCGGCTTGCCAAGAGTCACGAGTATATGTGTAAATACAACTTTAAAAATCAGTATAAGGTAATTTAGCATTAGATATATGTAAACCTAATGCTGCTTTAGCAGCGCTATCAGCTCTATCATTACCACGTATTCCTCCATGGCTTGGAAGCCAGCAGAAAATAATAACATTATCAACTATAAGAGAATTGTGCTTTCCTAAAAGTTGAAGCACAACTGGGTTATCATGTTTCGTATTGCCCAGTGCTTGAAAAGATGATAAGGAATCAGAAAATATTATTACAAAATGGTCATCATTAGCTTCCTGAATATAGCATTAAGTTCATCTGAAAAGATAGAGGCCTTGTCAGGCAGGCGGCTCTTTATTCTGTGTTTGTGAACAACAGCTGCTGCAGCTAACTTATCTCCATCTTTAGAACCATCTGTGTATATATGTTGGAATTACTGTATTTCAATTTAATTTCATTAAATTTGCTTTGAAAGACAGTAGAGTCTGTACTGGATTTGTTACTATTACAAAAATCAAAAATAATTGTTGGTGTTTCCAAATTCCACGGTGGAATTTGTGGTACTTTGTACTTGGCAATCAAATTTAGGTCGATTTCAGTGTCTCTTAATTTTGGTTTAATACGAAGACCAAATGGTCGAATGGCCTTCGGTTTTGATCAAAAAGAGGTTCATAACTAGGATTAAAAACGAAAGTTGGGTTTGATAGTGTTAGATTTTAATTTAATGGCATATTGAAGGGCTAATTTGTAAATAAACACCCGGGGTGTATCCACCTAATGGGCGCAAATAAAGAAATACTAAAAATCCGTTATCACATCGGGTCCTACCTGCTATGAGCTGATAAACAATAATTGTCCAACAATAAATAAAACACAGTACATATAAGTCGTCTTATTAAAACAATGTAACATTATTTATATATATGAGGTGTATAAACCTGATCAATGTTAATTTCGCCGAATAAGTCAGTTTGTTATCGATTATCACGTGACCGTGTTTGATACATATTCATCCGCCGTCGGGCTGGCGTTCCTAATAAGATTGCCATGTGTTTAATTACTGAAAAATGTTAAGCAGAATTGTTAAGCAGATGTACAGTACGGGAGCAGAGAAGTCATTTCACGTGCCTGAACCGCATAACTCAAACATAAATAATTGGGGTTGGAGGCACGTGCAGATGCGCGGATTTTATAGTACTCTTTTTAAAAACCCTAGTTTAAAGCGTAGACTAGATGACAGAGAAAACAAATTATATCAGAAGTAAATTATTATGTCGGAGATTCACCAAACAATCGTGTTGACAGGTTTTATAGAGATATCATAGTCGAAAATCGCGGTACAATTGCGAAGATCGAAAAAAACTAGTTTTTGTTTTCTTCGAAATTGCCAATGTTTCAAAACGGGTACAAAAAATGTATATTCTTAAATATTGTTGAAATTGCCAGGAGTCGAAGATCATTACATGATCTACCTTTTTTGAAAATTTCTTATTTTTTCGTGAATATACATTTTGCGTGCCCGTTTTGAAAGTTGGTACCTGCATTTCACTCTTTCAGAGGCTATTCAAAATGGCGGCGACACTGAAAAACACCCAGCCAAGGGCCAGTCAGTCGCACGCCATAAACCCTCACTTCTCCCTGGACAATTTGCACTGTCACTAAAACTAAATTGTGAATTGAACTGAACTGCTGTATTTCCAAACGATGTGCTAAAAATAGCTCACACACACGGTGTACACGTATTCAAAGGTCAAATTATGCAGATGCATGCATACTGAGTTACACACATAGACATTTGTACACGAGTGGAATTAAGTTGTTAGACCTTTATCGAAACAGTGATCGTATATAATTCCAAGTTTTACATGACTGACTTGAGTGAGTGCGTAATTTACAATAGATCTATCATCTATGTCGGAGAATTAGTGAAACACACCAAGCTGGCAAGCAAATGAAATGGGTCATGACATGGATTGTCTGATTGTCTGTAGCCTGTGTAGGGATTTGTGTAAGTAAATACACTTTTAATTACTGTACTGTAGTGTAGGACAAGTGTTTAACAACGAAACATATGAAATGGTGGTGGTTCATATATATTAACTTAATTCTGATCATTTTTAGAACACATGAGTGATGAATGGTTGATGAAAATGTAAGCCTTGAAAATACTACTTATTCATGAATGCCAGTCTTACATTTTGGACAGTATCCAGAAAGTCCAGTTGTGTTTTAAGAAAACTATTATGGAAAGCTGGCATTGATAGCATTAAGAAAGTTGAACCTAGTTATTAATATTAAAATTAAATGGAACAATATGTTATTTTTCAGGTCTGTTTGAATGAGGCAGTGTGCATTGTGTTACCACACCGTGCTCCCAGTCTCACAGTAATCTGTATAACTACATCAAGAGCCTTGTGTAAGCCAGTGTGTAGGTAAGCACAGTTTCAAAAAATCTATGAATTTATCAATGTATATATGTGGCATTGTGGACCTGCACTTAGTCTCAGACTTCTTATACTAAAAATAAAAAATGAATAAATGGTGTTTTACAGCTCATCGACACATAAAAAGGTCATATTGTCCATAGTACGGATGTAAAATAAATTGAACAAGATAAAAACATCCTTGTATTACATCTAAAATATTAAACTTAACCAGGACCCTGACTTAACATAATGTGCTGGCATTGACCCAGCGATAGCATGGCGGATGATAACAATCTGGAGCTTTCGGGTTCAAGTCACACATGCACCCCTGAGTTTCGTCTGTGTTTTCAGGCAATACACCACCTTCCCTCAGCCTCGTTTGTTGTCCAGAGTGGGATTGAAACTGGGGGTTCTCTATCCTTCGAGCACCATAAAGAACCATAGAAATATATTCATTAGTAAGAATAAGGCAGGTTCTCAAATTCATATCATATGTGTCCTCCTTCCCCTCTCTCTGGGGTGGCTCTAAATAAGGTATACCGGTAAAGTGTTGATCAGCCGAAAACAATTTTTTTTTAATTCATCTTACATTTATTTTTTTTTCCCAAAAATCACTATTCATCTACATATTTCAATTCTACAACTTGTTAACTATTTAAGTTGAAACAAAATCTGGTTACGGTAAACAAAATATGTATCATTTTTTAATTTTCCTATGTGCCCTTCCCCTCTCTCAAGGGCAGCTCTAAATGACATATGTGTTGTTGATCCAACTTAGGCCAGAGTTATTTTGGTTTTTTTTTTCGGTTCTTAGACCCTCCGACCCAATTTTTGTAAGTTTTTTTTTAACACAAAAAACTGGTAAGCAAAGTAACCGGTGATACCCATGTTTTGGTCCTGCATTTAAAACCACCAGTGATCATGTTTAAAAATTAAAGTAAAATTAGAAGTTTTATAGGTTTTTTTCTGGTCATTGTTTCCACCATGTTCTGTTCAATTTATATTTAAAAAAAAGTTCTATAGTCACTTTTTATTCATCTATTTCAACTCACCAACTTGTTACCTATTTAAGTTGAAAGAAAAATATGTATGGTTAAACAGAATCTGTATTATTTTTATTTTCAGCGTCCCTGATGTCCTGAGATGCTGGGAAACTGTACTGAAGTCACGAAATATGGGAGGATTTTATTGAAACGAGTGTCTAGTCACATATATATTATAATACATTTTTACAACATAATCAGCCGAATCAGAAATACTTAAAACGAACAAGAATTAAAACGAACAAGAATAGAATAATGCGACGATGTACAATATTATTACTATTTTTTTTGAATCATGAATACCTCATACAGACAGTACTAGCATCCACTTCAAGAAAAATATGTCTAGTAACATTTGTGACTTGAGGGAAGGTTATTTGGACCCACTAATTTCGAAATTCCCAGGATCACCAGTTTAGCAAAATATCATATCAACATACATGTCTGACTGTTGAAAGAGGTGGATCGATGGCGACTTTAACTGACAGTTCATTGGAGTGGCTCAAAATAAGGGCTAATACGAAAATATAAATGTGTTTCTGTTAATCTGACCCACCATGCCCAATTTCTTTATTGGATTAAAATGATGTTTTCTGAATTTTATTGGATTATAAAGTTTGTGGAATAACAGATGGCAGGAGGTGTATATTACTGGTTCTACCCAGAAAAGTGGGTGGTCTGTCTCTGCAAAAACCAAAACAAACAGATAGATGTATGTATATAACCCCACATATGTCGAAAATGACTTGCACCATATAAACAATACAGGCGGAGAGGTGCTCATATTAAAGGGACATGCAGCATTCTTCTTTTTTTTTAAACGCCAAAATGTTATAATTTAAATATATGCAAGCGTGTGTAAAATCAATTCTTGATTAATCAATTGAGGTGCAAATTTTAATGCTTGATAAATACTTGATAAATGCTGTGTGTCCCTTTAATAAATAAAAACAATTATTGTATGATGCAATTTATTTCTTTATGTAATACCCTTTATATTGGGATGTTTTGATGTAAATATTTGAAATAAAATGTTTTAAATCAAATAAATAATTCATTTTGATATCTGACTTGTAACATATTTTTTACTTAGTCATGAAAGATAATATTTAAGGCCTTAATATGTACCTTAAATGTTTATTGTTTACCATCGAATGGTGAGGCGGCATATGGTGTTAGTTATCTGTGCGTCTATATCCTTCCACAGTTTTTAACCAATCTTTTCGAAACTTTACATGATCTTTATCTATAGCATATCGATTTTGCATCAAAATAAAATTTATTTATGAATATATATTCTTGCATTGTACAATTTTCCACGGATTGTTTTCAGTGCGGTCATTCAAGTCCCATGGACATATTGAGTAATGGAGATGTTCGGTTGCCTTTTTTATATTTGTATACATTCTCATTTTCACCTCTCACCGCTGCGGGTTCAATTCCCACTGGGAGCTCAACTTGTAGGTGAGAAAGTGTCGATTCTTACAGATAGCAGAAAGTACACAGTACTGGTTCTACCCAGGAATTATGGCCTAACATGTGCTATAATGACATAAAACACAATTCAACTTTAAAAATATAAAGTAAAAAAAATGGCCTTCTTTACTTTCCTTCGATGCTATCAGTATAAGTATTACGACAGTGTTTCTGTCGGATAAAAAAATCATCTTAGGTTTCAACCGACAAATGGTCTATATTTAAACTAATACAAGTAAGACGAGGCCCTCAAACTCTTTCATGTGTGGGCGATATATTCCACGGTTGATTCATGATACTAGCATGGGACAGCTACAGTACACATGACAGTGCTGAGTGCAGTTGCGGATGAATTCATTTGAATATTTAACGGCTCATCAACACAGTACAGGTTATTTAGAGCCGCCCCAGAGAGAGGGGAAGGAAACATAGGAATCCGGGAACCGTGCCCTGCTCTTATTATCGAATAGATTCCTATGGTTCTTTAACATGCTCGGATGATATACCTATACGCGGGACCATCCGGTTTACGTCCCCATCCGACGGACGAGGCTAAGGGAAAGTGTCTTTCCCAAGAACATACCGACAAAACTCAGTGGCACCACCTCCAGTTACAAATCCGCTGCGCTACTGACTGCGCCAAGTTGCGGATGACAATTAGACACTGGATAGTCTAGTCAAAAACACAGCAACAAATATATTATCTGAATATGTTTAAGAAAGTATGTTTGCAAGAGCTTTCAAAAACAGACTTTCATGATTTTAGTTGGGGTGGGATGAGAATGGGGCGCATACTTTTAAATCTCAGCTCAGATGCCCTCCCCCTCCTTCTCTCCACCCCAACTCCCATCTTGAACAGTAGCGATTGTTACGTACACTTTTCACATATGAGAGGGTGCCCAATACTACACGCTCCATCGAATACGCGCCTGCAGTTCTTGCGAGGTCAGTCGAGTCAAAATTTCAGTTAAGTCAAACAATTCGTATTTTCGTGTACTTTGATAAAGAAATAACATGCTTTTCGTGACATGCAGCAAAATTCATGTAATGTGTGAGCTAAAGCAACAATTCAAGTATCTCCTCGTATTTTATTTAACAAAAAACACACGGTTGTTGTCGTTTTAATCGTATTCTAAAAATGGTATCTTTTAGAGTTATCGCCCCTCGCTTCGACATTTTACAAGGCGGGTCTGCATTTATCACGCAGTAAAGCTTCTAAAAAAAAAGTCGGTACAGCCGAAAATCACGAAACTTAAAGCGGAAATGAAATTTCATGATCAAAAATTGTCACAATTTTCCAAATTATGTTTTTTAAAAAATTCAAAATGGCGGACATTTTTTTTTTTTTGACGTTGCCGAAAGATGACGTACTACTTTTCGTTGTCAAGCGTGGTTGCGATATTTGAAAGATGTAGGAAAATATCAAGCTGCTCCCCTACTGGTATGACGTTAAACAAGGAAACGTACTTTAATGTCTTTACTTGTTCCTATTGTCAAACAATTTCACCAGGAAAGCTCTCCTTGCAGCGACAGGTAATCACACCTAATCAAATCCCCATCACAATTTCAGTCGATTCTATCCTGTAAAATGCTTAATAACGACGCATGTACGCGTGATGCAGCAAGGAGTTCAGTGAGTGAAGATTTAAATTGATGATACCAAACAAAAAACATGTTAAACGTTGTTTAAATACATGATGACGTCAGTTGATACGATACTTTGTATTCCAAACGTTCTATATAAAGGGACAGACGTCAATATCGATAGATAATAGTTTTAAATTATATGAGGCAGAAGAGAGACTACATTTAAAGGCACTTAACTGTAAAAGGCAAATTAATGTATACATACATCCACTTTTAACGGGAAATGAAATGGAGTTTTACGGGACGTTGTCCATCATGTTAGGTTATGTAGGGACAGAAATCTCAGAGTGCGATGAGATAAAGGAAATATTAGCCCATTAGACATGTGTATGCCAGGGAGCGAACCCACGTGAAGTAGAGGTCTGTAACTCTTAAGCAAATACTTTATCCACTTATAGCTACAGAGGCCGCAATATCGAAATAATTATTAAGACTTGAAATTAGGAACTTGACTGATTTATTTATTAATTTTCACTCATAATTATAACTATTCTCATATCTGGAGAAAAGCAATTTAAAAACAGATTATTCTTCGTCATTCGCCGTTTCGCTTTTAAATAATTAATGCATTTTACGCACATATTAGTAATATATGAAAACAAAATGTTCAGATACTAACTATCATCAGTTAGTTGATGGTGGCCAATATCTGGCAGAAGCCATGATTGCAATGAAAATTGTGCGCAGTGCCAAAAGTGTTCCTTTTTACTTTCTTTTTTTTCAAGGTCAAGGTCAAGATGTTTGCGTGTCGCTTCACACATGGCATACATATATCGCGATTGTGGCATAGTGGTAAACGCCACCGGAAAGTCGTTGGTTCGAACCATGGCCTGGTCCCACCAACGACTTCATAAAAACGGTACTAGTGGCTCCTTACATGAGGTTCAGCATATAAAGGGTAGTGCTAGGACTGGTCGGCCCGGTGTCAGTATAATATGACTGGGTGGGGTATCATGTCATGTGTCCGCGGGATATTCCAGTATGACATCTCTATACAATTGAGCATGTAGATCACCAGTGCATTAGACACCGTTGTGATATGATTCAAATATTGTTAAAAGCATTGTTAACCCCAAACCTATATACATACAAACCCAAAACACCAGATAAAACACTTTCGCGGCGTGTATAATAAAATAAGTGGTCCTAGAGGGCCTGTCTCGCTTTACTAGCTAGCGGTGTCCGTGGTTGTTATATCTCATAAAACATATTGTCTGACATATTTAAATTTGACATTTAAAATTGACAGATTTAAATTTGGCAAAATCAAGTGAAAGGGGTTTGAGTGTGGGGGTTGGTTGAGGGGGATTGGATGGGGTGTCAGATATGGCTGTTTCAAACTTTACTGAGCCTTCGTAGTAACGAGGCAAACTGTGGCATAGACTTTAGACTTTAATAGTTTATTATAGTGTCACATATAAAAGTTACAAACATATTCAAATATTACACAAACAAACTTTTATACCCGGCCGTAATAACGATCTATGAGACACTTAAAACACATATATTTCAAATCAATAATCTCATTATATCTACACTATAAATGTATATAAATTATAAAAATTCCATCATCAAATGTGCAACTTGACGGTTTTGTTCAGTCAGAGTTAATATATAATACAACAACTGATTACATGTACTATCTCTAGATAAATAAGTATTTACATTTAATATATATACTAGTATAATACTTACATTTAATATTTATTATAGTATGTAAAACAATTACTTAAAATGTGTAAAAGACTTATACGGTACTAACTTAAAATATCTGGTAAAAACAATTAAATCTGGATAGCCTTATTAACCGTGACTGCACAAAAACATATGTATTTAAAGGGACACACGGCAATCTTGAAGTTTTTATCAAGGATCAATATTAGCGTCTCTACTTATTTATCGAAGAACATTTTAACTTTAAACCTGCTTGCATATCATTAAACAAAATTTTGATTTTTCAATTTTCTATGTTATTTTACCAAATATTGAAATATATTATTGGTGCAGTATTATCAAAAGTCGGTAATATACAAAAACAATTTGGCTTATACTATTCTTTTAATTATTATTAATGATTGAAATAATGCATGTTATTTCGAAAAACTAACGGGACGCCGCGAGTTTTCAAAAAATCAAGATTGCCATGTGTCCCTTTAAATGTTAAAATTGCATATCCTTATCTCTCTCTATATGCATATTCATCCACGCATATATTCACACATATATAAGTAGTGAATTTAAAAGAGCATATATGTGTATTTAATGTATTTATATATATAATGAGTAAACTGTGATTCAGTTAAAATAGTATTCGTTCATAAAGCTAAAACTCGCCTTTTATACATTTTAAGAAGTAGGTTTGCTAACTTGTACTGTAAAGAATCACAGTTCATCAGAAAAATTAATTTTTCTATAGATGAACAATTTAAAAATCTATTATCCAACTGGCTTGCAGTATTAAAAAGATCATATCTCAGATCTGAATTAAAATCACAGTCGACTAAAAAATGATTTTCATCCTCTGTAGTTGACTTGGTACATATGTATATCTATCAAGGACCAAACATCTGGTGATTGGTCAGATCTGACTGGCTTTCAAACTTGTCCGAGCTTTCATTGATATGAAGTTCGGTAAAGATCATATAAAAAATAAAGGCCCTTTCGTTTTAACGAGTCAAAACATAGCATATTTAACTAAATCAGTAATCATAAATCCGGTGTTGCTGGACCGATCCGGTCCAAGCTTTCACCGATGTTCGTGTTGTTTTCTTTGCTGTTTTTATAGCCGTTATTTATATATTATCTATAAATCCAATGGCTAAACATATCTTTTCCCCAATTTTGAGACAAAAATTACATTACTGAGAGAGATACTGAGAACTAAACCTTTTTTAAATACCTCAGTTGCCATAGTGTACTGAAATCAGTATTACATTATAATTATGAAATAAATGTTTTAGTGTATTTTTTTCCCAATTTCTTGAAAAATCGCGCTAAAACTTCCTACTATTATGGTATGAGTTATGTTCACAAAGTATAGAAAAAACAACTACTGGATATTAAAAATCTAATAAAGTTTGGTAAATATCAGATACAAAATGAAGTAGCTAAACTGTTGGCAAAATATAGTGTTTTTCTCAAGGTCCATAACTCTGGTGTTTACCATCTGATATTGGTGTTTTTCGAACTCATTATCTTGCAGTTAAGAGACTTTAAATGAATAGAACAGAACAAAACAGATTTTGTTAGTATGGCGTTTTACGTCATTTTCATCACGTGTAAGGTTATATATGACTGAGTATTCAACTTTTACATAGAACATCGTCATACACGATATTCAATTTTTACATACATAGCAAGTCAAGTGATTACAATATTATTAATATTTTCTTTTTTGGTTACGAGCAAACATTTGCAAATTAGTCATTGAGGATGGGAAGCTATAAATAAATAAATAAATTTATGTATTTAATTACATTAACTTAAAATGCACTTAAATGTAATCTCTTTTCTGACTGATATAATGTAAAACCATTCCAGGGTTGCTTCTCAGCGGAGGAAGTAATAATACCGATTAGCGTTTACTCTACTTTTTAAACCAATCAGAAGGCTCAGAATTTCAAATACCTGCGCCATTTATTCATGAAGATTTTACTACCTGAGCTCTTCGTGGTTTAGAGTGTGACCTATATAGAGACTATCGATACAACCTACCGTAAACACTAAGCCGAATAGAGTCTATGAAGAGAAATATTTACCACTAAGAAAACGCGGTCGGTCGCTACGCTCCCTCCCTTTCGATTTATTAATCATGTTAATGGTGAAGATTTCTCTTCATATCCTCTATCCTACACTTAGAGATTCACTGTAATTGTGTAAACATTTATTTGCACGCTTGATATCCACACTCAACAAGTATCAAACACCCTAAGAATGATACATAAAACAGAAAACAAACATTGCCGAAATGCGCAATAGTCTTTTATCCGTGAATACAAGCATTGTATTTGAAGTATTGTAGATTGAAGATGGTCTTAAAATTCGCATATCGAGGGCTCAGCGTAAAACTATTGTAACTACATATGAATAAAGAAGGAGATACAATAGTTTTGCACTGAACCCTCGATATGTCAGTAATGCTTTACGTAAAATACGCAGGTCTGCTCATTAAAAATAAGATTGCTTTTCCTAATTTAGCACCTTTTAGGAAACGCCATCGAATTCACTTATGTGAAAATTTATCACATTATCTTCTAGAGAAACGGTATACTTTTTCCACTAGACAAGCTGTACAACATATGATATGATATATAAGCAATAAACACCCTGGTTTGAATGGGGGTAATGGTAATTTGATAATCCAATAACTATTGGCAATTGGAGAGGCACAATATAAAACACATACAAGAAATAACATTTTTTAAGAACGATAATTTGATAATCCAAGAGTTATTGGAAATTGAACACCGAGAATGTGTTCTTTAAAACGCAGTTATTTTTGTTGGCATTATAATTAACGGAAGGAACATTCGTATAAATTATACAATTAAATTTGCTTGCAAAAGAAACATAATTTATATTTTTTTCTGCATCGGCAGATGTGCGATATAAATTACACCGGGCATTATATTTATATTGATGAAAGATTGGGATTTCTCCGTGAAAGAATATTCATAATCTCTAAATATTAATAACTAACTCCGAACGCAAAAAACAACAAAATGTGACGTTAAATCACGACGTCAATAAAATGTTGCACTGAAGTCGACGTCATCCGCCGATAATGTTCAATAGAGCGAAGAATTTCGGTTAAAATCATACATAAACTGATTTAAAATGTAATAAATAGATTATTTAACTGCTCGCTTCGATTAGATGGAAATCCTTTACTCGATAGGCATACGTGTTTTCCCCCTTGCTCGCATCCGCTCATTCGTAAAAAGAACCACACGCCTATCATCTCGTGAAGGATTGTCCTATAATCGATCAAACCCGTTAACAGTTACAAATCTTTATATTGTCACCCTAAATTATTTTCTATGCTGTTTTAGGTTGACTGAATGTTATTTTACGTGATTTTCAGAACACTTCATTGGAAATCAACATCAAAAGAACTCGTACGCGCATATACGTTACATGGCATCATCTCTAGTCCTGTTTATTTTACAGTCATCTTGGTAAGTATTTTTATCACATGGAACTGCTTGTCTTCCGTATAATATACCCATTAGTATTTCCTTATATTAACCATGTGTAATACAAGGCGACCGAATCAATTGCAGTGTCAGTACGTTTGTCTAGTCAATGTCCCGGAACACCGTTTAGTCCGTGGAGTCCGTGGATATAGCACTGAATCGGCGATGTTGTGAGGGTAACAGTCCGCCGTATGTAGATTCACCACAAGCAATAATGTGCAGTTTCTTGTCGTTTTTGAGCCATGTGATAAAAAGGATCTGACACTCGTTGTCATTTCATACACAATTTTATTAAACTCGTCCAGGAATTTGTTATTAAGCTCGCCGGATCCTCTATATATTCACTGACACAGTGTTAAGTTATTTAATTAAACCATACTGTTTTTAAATTGTTTTTTTTTATCACGTTTCCGTGGCCGAGGGGTTAACGATTTGTATGTGAGGAAGTGTCGATTCTTACGGATGACATATGTAACATTATATATGTGTTCAAAATGACGTAAAACACCATACAAGCAAACAAAAACTGTTTTAATGGTGACAGTTCAGACTTCCATAGAAACTGACTGCTAACTGCTGAGAAATCCCATGTAGTGATATCATTAAGTAGTTCTGAAATGTATTCGTAGCAGTATATTGACACAGACTCAAACATTCTATGGCGATACAGGGATTTGTTTCCATTGTAAGAAAATGAAGGCACTGGGTATATACTTTGATAGGTATATAATAAACTTGTATATAATATAAGCATTACTAGTGTAATTAGTAAGATAAGAAGTTTATATCATCTCGAGTAATTTAATAACACGAGATATGTTAGCCTCGGGTATAAGCAAATATGGCAGAAACTAGTCTAAATTACATAGAGTTTAATTAACATTGTTGAAGTGATACGGAAAAGAATTCTCGAGTGAGAAAGATTCTTGCGATATAGAAACGAGTGCGTTTTCGCACGAGTTTCTATATCGCAAGAATATTTCTCACGAGTGAATTTTTTTCCGTATCACGACAAAAATATTAATTAAACTATATAATATATATGTTATGGGGGGTTGCGGGTGTCCGACCAAAGTTGGCGTTTCAAAATGTCTCGTAAGGGTCCCATGCCTAGTTAGGGAATTCCTAACGGGTGTATGTCTCACACCCAGTGTTTTACGTGTGCCCCTGTTTTGTGAATTTTTGTGGTTATGCATTATGCACACTTAGGTTTATATTCAATTTTTATTTATATAGCTAAATAACAGACACTGCAAGTATCTTTCTGTCTGTCTATATGCACTGTATATAGGTTAACGATTTTACCAGGAAAACAATATCCTGCCGCAAAAAACGTTTTCAGCCCGAGGGCCTTCATCAGTTGCTATAAAATCTCAACCTATTCCTTCTATAGCGTTTTTAGTTCAATATATTATTGATAAAGATTTCAAAATCATTCCCATATGGTATGGATTTTTCGTATATTTGTAACTCATGTGCCAAGGTGGTAGTTACATTTTACTGACTGTATACTCTAATAATGTCACTTTCTTATGCAGATTATTAGCAAGAGAAATATTTAATGTGTCGTATATACGGAACTAAACCCCGTTTCTATACGTCCGTTTCTTGGTTGGAACCAGATTATATTTTACTTATTTTATAGACGGCTGGACGTTGGGGTGGTACCAAGATATAATTAAATCAGCCCTTAATCACTGTTAACTATATTAAAGATTGTTCAATATATGGTTTGACGCTGGGTTGGTACCAGACTATATTTAGTCAGCCGTGTAATCACATTAAATTTATTTTTCTCTTCTTTCTAGTTACTGTTTCTTTTCCTAAAAGTAGCCTATACTAAATAGGCAGACTGACGCTGGGTTGATACCAGACTATATTAAGTCAGTCGTTAATCACATTGAGTTACGTTATATTTGGCTTGACGCTGGGTTGGTACCAGACTATATTAAGTCAGCCTTTTAATCACATTAAAGTAAATTGCCTCTTCTGTATTGTTATTATTTATTTTCTTAAGAATAACCTATATTAAATAGACAGACGAATTTCTTTCCAATCGTCTTTTGACACAAGTATTCCTTCTTTTAGGTAACAATCGGAAAAGCCTTCTATGGAAAATCTAGATGCAACGTTGAATTCTTTCGACAAGAAACTAAGCAAATTAGCCTCCCAAGAATATATTGAGACCAAGTTTAAACATATGATAACTGAGGAATTCTTAAGAAAAAATCCCAAGTTACTGCAAATTGATATTAAAGAACAAATAAAGAAGGAAATAGAACAGGTGAATAAGAAAGTGGCAACTATGGAAATCACTGTGTCAGCATTAGAAGGGGCGACGACAGAGCTTAAAAATAAAGTGTCAGATATGGAAGTAGGCATGGAGCGAATTGAACACCAGAATAGGCAGCTGTCTGAGGATAATATCAAGCTCAAAGACCAGTTTACAGAACGGGAATATAAATTGAAAGCACAAGAGATTCAAACAAATGATCTTGAGCAATACACGAGAAGAAACTCCATCAGAATATATGGCATGGATGATAGAAGTATAAGAGAAACGCCAGAAGAAACAGTGGATAAAGTAGTGATTCTCCTACGAAACAAACTGAACATGGAAGTCAGTATCAAAGATGTAGACATTGCCCACAGACTGGGTACGTTCATGGCAACTGGAAACAGACAAGTTATCTGTAAGTTACATAAATTAAACACGATAAAGCAAAGGAGACAGCTGAAGGGATCCGGTATCGTTATACGAGAAGATTTAACCATACGAAACGCGAAACTGCTAGAGAGGGCAAGCGCGCTAGAAAGTGTGAAATCTGCCTAGACAGGTCAGGGCCATGTCATAGTACTGCTCAATAGTGGTAAAAAAATAGTAGTGGATCACAAGACAGACCTTTCAAAACCACTGGATAACTAAGAACAGTACCACCGGTACAAGTGCTCATGCAAGCAGTTTTTTTTATATATTAAGCACGACCATTTTTGTGTTGTTATTGTAATAGACACGTGATGAAAACATTACAAGACAGGAGATGCTGTTTTCAGTAGGAATTTATTAGTATAATAGTTATCTTGCATGTATATATATTGTATATATTGATTACTTCCCTTTCACCACAGACATACGTTATTTGCAGGTATGTGCCTTCATGTACATTATTCAGTTACTGTACATGTACATGACAACAGTTATGTCTGCATATATACATATGTTTTTAAATCGATGTAGATATAAGTGTGTATGTATTGTAATATGTACATACATATATATGCATCACAATGTGCTTGTGTGAATTAAATGCTAATCACACCACTACATTAACTGTAACGTGTGTGAATTGGCATTTATGTGTTTACAAAACCGATACACCAGAAAAACCCAGTATCTAAAAAAAACGGGACATTTTGATTGGATGACTATTTTTATCTTGACACACATTTCATAAGGAAATGGGTCATGAAGAACGCCGAAGCCGCTTAAACATGGACAAAACTTAAAGTGTCTTACAGACGCTTTATCGGTATAGAATTATATTGTAGGTCACGTGACCATAAGCTTGTAACTGAATCAGATTAATCAGGAACTCAAAAATGTCCGTGTTGTAATTTTTAACAGCCAAACGATTTAATAAATACTACATTCAAAATTGAAGAAATCAAAACATTACTTGCTGTTTGGTCTAAAAGGATACTCACTCCTATTAGTAAAATTGTTGTTTTAAAAAGTTTGGCCCTCTCAAAACTCAACCATTTAATTACTGGATTACCAAATCCTTCAGCGGATAAAATCAAATTAATACAAACACTATTTTACAAATTTCTTTGGAATAATTTGAGGGACAAAATAAAAAGAACTACCATTATTCAAGATTATAAATATGGAGGTCTTAGAATGGTAGAAGTGGAAAAGTTCATACTAGCTCTAAAAATAACATGGATCCGTCGAATATCTCAGACCGAAAATAAATATAGTCATCTCGTGAAAATTTTCTGTCCGATTATTAATCGTATATTTAAATTAGAAACAGATTACATTAAACACAATTTAAATAGAATGCAAAATCCTTTTGGAAGGATGTTCTTATCAGTTACAAATATTTTGCTGATCAAGTTAAACCAATATCTTGGCAACAACTTCACTCAGAATATGTTATAACCCAGGTATTAAGGTCGGAGGCTCTAGACTAAGTGTGTTTTACAAAAGATGGTTTATAGGAGGAATAACTTTTATCAATGACATTTTAAACAAACATGGAAATCATACATAAAATTTAATGAACACTATAATATACAGTCCAATTTTCTTGAATATGAAGGTATTATAACTGCTGTCAGGAATTATTTGGCAAAAAGCCCAAACCCTATACGTCCACTAATCCTATCTTTAATTCTACAATATGAGAAAGGCTGTCGAAACATATATGACATCATGATTAGAAATAATGTATATCCCAAAAAATTAAGTAAATGGTAAATTGAAGTAGTTAGTGTTCCAAACTTTGAATTTGAAAGATTTATAAAATAACAAAAAATCCTAAGTTACTTTGGTTCCAATTTAGAATCAACCATAGGATACTTGGAACAAATTACCTTTTATCTAAAATGAATATTATTAATAACGATATGTGCAGCTTTTGCAATAATGCACCTGAAACTATCCAACATTTGTTTTGGAACTGTGGAACAGTAAAAGAATTCTGGTCAAAACTTCAAACTTATATTACAGAAAAATGAAGTACAGCATTCGTAACTTTAACAGAAACAGATATTTTATTTGGAAATTGTAAATTTGATAGAGTTTTGAGTAAAATCATCATGCAAGCAAAACTTTACATTTATCAAAACAAGATGCAACGTCAAATTCCACAGCTTAACCGTTTTAAAACGTATATAATATCTTTGTACAAAGTTGAGAAACTAATCGCATGTAAAAACTTAAAAATTAATAAGTTTGAAATCATGTGGGGTCAATACCTTGCTATCTGTGGAACTTAGTTGATTTTTCCAGTATCGAACTGTAGCAAATAAACTTATTTTTTTTTATTCTGGGACATGCAAAGCTTATCTTACTATCAGAAATAACATACCCTTGCTTATATCTTGGTCTTTCCTTATCAACCTTCTTGTTTTTTTTAGAAAAAATAATAATTTTGGCAGTTGTGTATATTATTCCTTTAAAATATTCCTGAAACATTGTTCTTTGATAATGGATTTATATACAGATTTATTACAATGTGGGTTGTACACTGGGTTTTGAAAAAAATATTCTTTACATTTATTATTGTCTTTTTCTCCAGAGTTTATAGAGACTCGCTGCAATCTTATAGCTTCCATATATTCCCTATATAGCAATCATACTATATTTTCCACCAAAATTGTTTTGGAAATACCTCTGGATTGCAGTGGGGCCTTTTTTTACACTCTGTTAAAATTGTACATTGTATAACATACTTCTATAATTGTAAAGAATAAGAAAACCTCCCCATTTATTCTGTCTCTGATTACAATATATGCATTTATTCACTTAATTATATTTCCTATTACTTTATTTACAAACTAATAGATGCATATTACATGTTTTTTATGTAAGGTTTGTTGAGGGATGTCCCACCCCGACCCTCACAAACCTATTACGGGTTGAATAAATGGATCACCAATAATCTGGTGATTGAAATTTAAAAAAAAGAAAAAAGTATTCCTTCTTCTGTCACTCCTTTGGCGACAGCGATGACGTCAATTCGTGACGTAATATCGTGACGTCTATCGTTTAGTTCATAACATTTGGCTACTGTGCTATCTTGCACACTAGGCGAGATAGCACAGTAGAGGAAGGGATATGTTATAGATTTTCTCAAACTGGGAAATTTCTATAATTCATCACAGAATATATAATATAATGTTATAACACCGATATGCTTTTTTATCAGATTCCTGGTGTGTATACTAGCGAGTTAGAGATCAGTTGGCACTTTTGCAGCATTTAGAAGTTGAAAGAAGCAGGGAATTAGAAATCAGTTAGAACGTTTGCAGCATTTAAAAGCTGAAAGAGGCGTTGCATTTTGTTTGAAATGCAAGTTCTATCCACAGTTAATGACCAGGGACTGGTGTAAAATAAAACTTATAATTTTAGTCAAGTATTGAACTACCTTTTACAGACAAATCAGTCGGTATTCCTGTGGGTACCAACTGTACACCTCTTGTCGCAGATTTGGGTTTGTATTCATGTGAAAGATATTTCATGTTGAGTCTTTCACCATATTCTCAGGCAGATGTAATTGAAGGCTTTACTGATACCTCTCGATATCTGGATGAGTGAATATTAACAACACCTTCATTTCTGCTATGGTATGCTATGGTAAACACTATTTATATGAAGAACTTCAATTAACAAAGCTAATATTTCCGATACTGCCGCTTCTTTTCCCGATTTCGACCTGAGCTGGAGAACATGAAGTTACAAATAAAGACACGCCTACAAAGAAGAAATCGATTTATATAGAGGCTCTGTAGCTTTGATGACTTTTTAGTGATGTGTTGCGGCCGTAAAAAGTCGCCCCGACTACACATCTGTAGTGTTATTACTTACTGATCTTTTGGGATCATCAAGCCCGATCTTTGTTGCTTTAAAGTAGAACATCGCTTAAGGATGCGTGAGACGTGTTGCACCTAACATCCCTTATAGAACATAAGTATGTCACTTATATGTTTGGGTTATTATTGACATATAAGTCGCTTACACGTGATATACATGATATAGGCCAGTAACATATAAATAATAAGGGCTATTACTAGTTATAGCCATAGTTACTGGGAGGGACCAAATGTTTCGTAAGCTAGATCTGCTATGGTATTTTCGTTTAATTGCACATGCGCTGTCTATGTGTTTCCTTTTATCCTGCTGAAGCATACATGAGGTCAGGTACTTTTTCATTTGAGTATACAACTGATTATTCCCCACCCACCTCACCCTTTCGTTTTTAGTGAGGTTGATCTTTGTCATTCTCGTTAAATCAGTTGATCCACTACTATTCAACACATTCCATCCGTTTCGGTTTTGTTGTTGGCCACAATTGTAAATCTTCCATTAAGATAAAGATACTGCTGTTTTCGCATATCATTTCAGGAACGTCCACGTTACAAAACAAGCGTGGATTCGAAAACACAACGATAAACCGGAGGCTCAGTAAGCGGTGCGGATCCAGAAGCAGAACGATATACCTGATGAAAGGTGTCGGCGCGGAGTTGACAGGAGAATGATATACCAGAAGATCGATAATCGGTGCGGCTCCAGAAGCGGAAAGATATACTATAAGATCGGTGCGGCCCCAGAAGATTGGCCGAAAATTAACAAGTTCAGACTTAGTAAATTTCAATGTAAACTTGACCACTGCTTCCCAGGGTCAGGATTACAACATGAAATATTAAGCCTTTGGGACTTAATGTTGGTCGTGCACAGGCCGTCAGCGAATCCTTCAATTCAGCGAAATCAAATTTAATGACAATTAGCAATGTTATAATTAGTAAATTTCAATGTAATACTGACCACTGTTCCCCAGGGTCGGGATTACAGCATCATGCCCTGTTCGGTCGTGCACATTATTGTAAACATTACATACGAAATAACGTTCAAGTGATTAAATGAAGAAACATTTTACATTAGCATTAGAGTTTTGAATAAACAATTTATTAAAGCCCTTTGAGGCTTCACTAAGGGCATACGGCTGTTGGGAAATGCCCGCTTTTGTTTGAGCCTTTTGGGGCTTCATCTCTTGTTTAAGCCTATTGCGGCTTCTTTAAGGGTATCAGGCTTATGGGCCATGCCCTCTTTTGTTATACATGTTTAGGGCTGCCATTTAATATGTGTGTTGCCGGCAGCCCGGTAATTGGAGCCGCGCCCAATAGTTGCCATACAATTGAATAAATGATAATATTTTCTTATGTGTTTGTCCGTTGGTGCCTTCCCAATAACGTATATTGATTTTAAATGCAAATGAGATATAAGTCTTATAATCACTTATAAGACACTGCCAAATACTCCGTCGCTTATAATTGACTTATCTCTTGTTTGTGTTTGTTGCTTCCAAGGGATCCCCTTTTCAGTATTTATAGATGCGACTTGTCTGTTTGCGTGTTTGTGTTTTGTGGTTGACTGTCGTCCTTGAATGCTGCTTTCCCTGTCCGATATTTTTATCTGTCTTATAAGTGAGTTGTATGTTACATATAAGTGACTCTTAAATATGAAACGTATAAATGACATGCCCGACTTTTATTGGGTCGACAGTAGGGTAAGTGTGAGGTTTGGTGCACCCTAGAACCTGGTTTAAATCCCCAGCGGCATTTTTTGCCACTGACCGTTCCAAGGCGGTAGCCATATTGTCAACCCTTTTGTGCTTGTGATGTCTTATTTGGCCTTTTATTCATCTTTAAATTTGTTCTTTGTTTCTGTGTGTGTTTGTGGTTGACTGTCGTCCTTGAATGCTGCTTTTCCTGTTCGATTTTCATATTTATATTTATATACTTATTTTTATATATGTCACTTATAGGTGACATATATCCACCAGTAGGTCAAATTGAATATGAACTAATGATAACAATGGGTAAAATGAAAAATCATTACATATAAGTAAGCTTATTAATTTTACTTTATTAGTATATTATCAGTTGATCTTATAACATATAACATCAATATAACAGACATTTTGAGGCAGTTTGTTTTCGAATGCTTTCTTGTTGGCTTCTTCTGCTGTTCTGTTTCTCTTTCCGGTTTTCTGTCACTCTGAATAAATAATAAAAGTCAAGAATATATAGATTACTGAATGAATTTATCTGATTCTTTAACATATTTGAGGATAGACCATGTCCCGTCTGTGAATTAATCATATGGACCTAGCAATGTTATTTAACTGACTTGTTTAATATCACTAGATCCATGCCTCCTTTGAGAGGACACAGACAAACCCTCAAAATTATCTATATAAACATGAGTTTGATTTTTATATCTAGTAAATATGATCAGCTGAGCCTAAAAAGCTTTGATTTTGTGAAAGAATAACAGGTATATATAGAAATAAGTGTAATGTCCTTACCAGCCATTAATCCCGTAGTATATGTATTCTGTTAACAAAATCATCCTAAGCAGATTTGGTTTCACTTTTTAAAAATATTTAACAATTACAATCAAATCTTTTCCACATTTCAAAAGGATCAAAAGTCTTTCTAATAAATCCTTCAATCAACTCACAACATGAATATGTGTTTGTCCCAGTATTTTGTGTTTATTCCTTTAAGCATGTTAAGCCATTTGACATTAAAATTCCACAGCATAAATGCAACTTCTATCCTAGTTGAGAATGTTTCTGACGAAATTATAATGATGTTCTCAGAAAGAGGCATTTCCGATAAAGGTAATCTCACTGAGCTAAGGTAGTGTCTGATTACAGGTCGGATTGACTCAACGTATTTCTTGATGAGAAAATTGGCACTTTCATATAACTGACTTATAACTGGCTTATAAATTCTCGCCGATATCAGCTTCAAATATAAGTGACATATAAGTGACTTATATGTCTCCGTCATCTGGACATATAAGTCACTTACACATATAACTCACTTAGACAAGACAATAAGTGACTTATATGCGAAGTATACTGGACATGATCCCAAAGGGCAAGTGAAATAACACTACTGATTTAAAGTCGGGGCGACTTTTTACGGCCGCCACACAGCACTAAACAAACGCTAGTGTGAATGTCAATAAATACTGAAAATGGGATCCCTTGGAAGCAACACACACACACACAAGAGATACAAGTAGCAGACTCGGTTTAATTTGAGTCTGTTCATGAGAGGTAATTCCTTACCGAATCTACATAAAGTATACAAACATATACGTGACATATCTGTAATTTACATGCAGCTTAGATGTAACTTTATTTAGATTCGGTAGAACAGATTCCCAAGAACAGACATAATAAACCGAGGCTACTTTTATCTCTTGTTTGTGTGTGTTGCTGGGATCACCATTTCAGTATTTTTAAAAGTGGTATTATGACCGAAGTGCGTTTCTTTGGAATTAGTGTACAAGTGTTAGCAAAATTGAATAACTTAAGTGATCATAATATAATTGATGGCCGTGGTTCGAGTCTCTGACTTGAAATCACTTGCCCCTCATCAGTGTGGGTTTCAGACCTAATGTGATCAGAATCCATTGTGTGAGAAAGCTAAAGCTATCCAGCTGTCAGGAGGAACGCCGGTGGTTAAACCCAGGTGCCCGCCCATTCACGAAAATTGCCCGGAGAGACACCTTTTTTTTTTCCATAAAGCTGAAAAGTCGCTATTTGATCTTAGCTGTTGAGGCGACTATAACTTCATAAAGTCCTTATTGCATAAACAAAAATTAAACAGTTTACAAGAACTAGGCAGTAACATAATTAAGAACAAAGCATGGTTTACATCCGTATATAATATATTGCGAAATACATGTAAACACACATGACTGTAGATTCTAGTCCCTTTAAATGAGAACGAGCTACATCTGCCGACTACATATTGCGATATAATTATTAATCCACTCTGTTGAAGATAATTGTTCTTTGGTTACTAATTTTAAAGTTTGAAACGCCTAATTGACGGTAGAAAAAATGAAGTTTTATGAGTTATTGTAGAGTATCTATTTTGGGAGTATTATATTGTCAATGATAAGGAGACTTTTGGTTTAATGCATCACATTCATCATATAAAATTGGCAAACTTTAACTAAAATAACTTCAGGTAAATGAAGTTCAAAATACTTTCAAGCGCATAAATGAAGGTTTCATGCCAATATTTCATTACGTGTTCCGAGTATTAACTTTCATACTCCATCCAACCGGCTGGGGTATGAAATTAAACCTTCATTTAGGCTTAAAAAGTTTGCCTATTGTAAAATTAAAACATTTAATAGGCAATTTTAAACACTCAGGTTATTGCATTTTTTTCAGTAAACGATGTTTTTAAATATGTTTTATTGTCGAAATTTCCGTTGTAAAATCCTGCTAATATAAGCTTTCCTGTCGCTTAATGGAATTAAGGCGGGACAACGTAATGTTGTCTATTAAAAGGTCCATATATGTAACAATTTATTTATAGATTCAATTGTAAACAACAACTGTATGTGTGTGTAAGTGTGAGTATTCCTAAGGTTTATAGTCCATCCGTACTCCGTGTAGGTTAGAGAATCCTGCGAGCTTTCACCGAATTCACTTGATTCTTTCTGTTGAAATAATTAAAAGTTGAATTTCAATTTAACTTTATTTTTTCTCCACGGCTGCGGTTGGGGTGGTGGTGGGGTAGGGTGGGCTAGCTAGACGCATCAAATGTGTTTGAAAAGAAAATTATTATTCCAAATGAATTTGCTATTTACTACCGGCGTTTAAAACCACGTAAATCCGAAAACTGAGAAAAAATCTTAAGTTAATCATTCATGTAGGCCATTTCTTCATTTACGAAATTAAATTTGATAATGATTTAAGTCATATTTCTTCATCCATAGAGAAAAGCATACGACGGACAGGCTTTATTCCATCCATACTAGTCCGTGTGCGTGGGTATTATTGATACGGTGGCTTGTATGTGCCCTCACTAGACCGAATGGTGAGTTTCATTCTGAATTGGTTTTACGGTGTACAGACACATGAAAGGTTATATGGCGTATATTGAAACAGAAATGAACATGCCCGGCTCACTAGCGGATCCAGGGGGGGGCGCACCCGGCGCGCGCCCCCCCTAAAAATTTCGGAGCATACATGTATGTCCATGTTACTGTAGATATAATATCAAACAATTTCGATGCACGCCCTCAGTATTAAAAAATTTCTCGCTCGCTTCGCTCGCTCTACACATAATGACTAATGAGTGGTTTAATTAACACATTGTTAAATCCTTTTATTTGAAAACGGACTTTTTTATTCATACATGCCCATGTTACTGTAGATAAAATATCAAACAATTTCGATGCACGCCCTCAGTATTAAAAAATTTCTCGCTCGCTTCGCTCGCTCTACGCATAATGACTAATGAGTGGTTTAATTAACACATTGTTAAATCCTTTTATTTGAAAACGGACTTTTTTATTCATACATGTATGTTCATGTTACTGTAGATAAAATATCAAACAATTTCGATGCACGCCCTCAGTATAAAATAATTTCTCGCTCGCTTCGCTCGCTCTACGTATAATGACTAATGAGTGGTTTAATTAACACATTGTTAAATCCTTTTAATTGAAAACAGACTTTTTTTTATTCATACATGTATGTCCATGTTACTGTAGATAAAATATCAACAATTTCGATGCACGCCCTCAGTATAATTTTTTTTTTCGCTCGCTTCGCTCGCTCGGCGCATAATGGCTAATGAGTGGTTTAATTAACACATTGTTAAATCCTTTTATTTGAAAACGGACTTTTTTTATTCATACATGTATGTCCATGTTACTGTAGATAAAATATCAAACAATTTCGATGCACGCCCTCAGTATAACCATTTTTTTTCGCTCGCTTCGCTCGCTCGACGCATAATGACTAATGAGTGGTTTAATTAACACATTGATAATTCCTTTTATTTAAAAACGGACTTTTTTTACCCTATCAATGCACTACCGCAACCGTTTTATGAGGCTAGAAACGGAGCCGAAAATTTACCAAAAGCTTACGCCCCCCCTAAGCTGAAATCCTGGATCCGCCCCTGCGGCTCATCCTCCATTTGCATCGAGTTACAATTTGGAGAATGGACCTAGAACCTACTCACATGCAGATCTGCAGAGTTGCTACAAATTCCTTTGTTGGCACTCCATTTACCCTGGAGCCACGTTAATTACGTAGTCCGAGTATTAGCTTTCATACCC
This sequence comes from Cyrtodaria siliqua, assembly GCA_037043455.1. Taxonomy (NCBI): domain Eukaryota; kingdom Metazoa; phylum Mollusca; class Bivalvia; order Adapedonta; family Hiatellidae; genus Cyrtodaria; species Cyrtodaria siliqua. The sequence goes on along the minus strand of JAWPHD010002040.1, from coordinate 111,032 downwards.
CATCCAACCCCTTCTCCAAGAAGGGAAAACGGGGTTGGCTGGGGTATGAAATAAAACCTTAATTTCGGCTTAAAAAAAGGCATATTGTAAATTTAAATTTTGCATATAGATAATTTTAAAAAGGTTATCGCAATTGTTTCAGTATTTTTTTTTATTAAACGTGTTTTATTGTGGAAATATGCGTTATAAAATCCTATACAATTTGATTTAACTCAAGCTGTCATAGAACAGAAATTCCGAATTCAATTTCCTGTGAGTTTTTGGGGTCAAACTTATCATTGGTTGGAACTATCAAGACAACCCCAATCACTGCATTTTGATTGGCAGGATATAACTGACTTTACCGACCTCCACAATTCTAGTCTTCTACCAATGAAATATTACAGACATGCTTCAATGACAAAAACAGAATGACAAAATTAATTTAGGCGATGTTCAATTGATTTGATTGTCAATCCAAAATACAAACGAGAACCCCCATAGTGTGAATCAGTTTTATATGAAAAGTGCATGTTATTTATTGTTTATGACAATGTTTGGTACGGACAACGCGATGACTCGGCTGTTTTTTATTGCTAAATTTTAACTGTTAATTTAGACGGGGTTTACATTGCTAACAGTTGTACATACAATTCAAATAAAGTGTACTTCGATTTTATAAGAGACTTAAAGCGTCATATGATTTTAATACACTTTCAACAAAGACTGGTCGACTCGTCTAGTTTGCCAGACAGAATTATTTCATAAGCAATAAGTTCATCGCACGGATCATGGGGCTTAGTTTCTTGCATATTCCCATTGAAAGTGAACTACATAACGAGGAATTCATTCTTAAATGGTTTGACACCCATAATTCGTCCAGATCGCTCCCAGCTGTCCCTTTAAATATAGATAGATAGATACTTTTATTGACAAACTATTACAGTTTTTCATCATTACAAATATATGATAATTATAATATACACACACGTGACAGATATTAACATTACAAATACAACAAAATAATCACTACGTTTATTTTTTGTTTCATACATATTTAAACAATCAAAAACATACACATATTATGGTATGTCAATGATAAACGAGGATGTTCTAAAATAAGATATCTAGTGTTTTTTTTGTTTTGTTTTTAGTCTGTTAAAATGGATGTAGATAGCCTTAATACAAGTGCATCGGAAATGAATTTACTTAAACTAAGAATAACATTTTTGTTTAATGACTGCAACAATTCCACAAATTTAAACATGCTTGGTCTAGTTGTGTAATATTTAGGAATGAATTTGTTCTGATGTTAGAGTAAGTAGTACAGATCAAAATAAAATGGTACTCGTCTTCAATATCGTTAGTGTTACAAATTTCGCACACTCTTTCGTTTCTCTCTGTTCTCCCTCTTGAGTATCTCCCTGTTTCTATTCTTAAACAATGAGCGGATAATCTTATTTTTGTTATAAAACTTCTTAATTGTTTGGAACATAATGTTTCTAGATATGTTTCAAAATCAAACTTCTCTTTCACCACCTTATATAGCGTTAAAACTCTACTGCCTTCTACATGTTCTATATCAGATCTCCATTGTTGCATGAAATTATCTATTAATCTTTGTTTAAATATTAAAGGAAATAGTTTAAAACTAACACTCATGGGATTATCCCAGACATTATTAAAACCGTTACTGTTTAGGATAAACCTTATATTAGTTAGCCAATTCTTCGCGCCCTTAATACCGTTAGATAACAAATCCTTATATATTGCTTCTAGTATAATGTTCTCTGTAGACAATAGTTTATTCCAATATTTGATCATTTTTACATATCTATTAATGTATAAGGGGTAACGAGAGAGCTCTCCGTAAATAAACAACACAACGTTGTGGCTATAAGCATGATAAGATCCATTAAGTCCGTTCACATCTACATTCACAATTTTATGCTACATCGATGAAAACATTATGAAGAAATAAAAAAAAAGAAAGAGATAATGATAATAATAATAATAATATAATACTAATAAAAGTCATAACAATAATTTAAACAAAATACTAGTATCTGAATTTATCGAGGATATTCAAATATAGCTGGCATACAGCAACAAAATAAATTTAAAGTATGTACACACATTTGTTGAGACAATGTTATACTCGTTTATGGCATAAAACATGTTTAGAAAATGTTTAACATATTAAAAGAATACTGCACAATTTGTGCTAAGGAGAATACAACTTTGAGTAATATTATGATGTTATTAATTGATTTCTAATTGGCCCAGTTAATAATGCCATGGCTATCATACTGGCCCGGGGGCTAACAACTTTCACTAAAGTAGAATTTGTTTTTATTAAAATTATGTTGATATGATAAGCATGTATCTATAGTAGCGGTAATTTCATTTATAGATAGGTAAGCGAGCGTGAATGACGTCACTTAAAGTGGATGAAGTCACTTAACAGCTCGTATTGGCGAGTTCCTTCATATTGGTATTTTTTTATATTGGCCAACTTCCGGTTCGTTTTGGCCGAGTTAACGTCGTATTATGTGTTTCTAGTAAAACTCGGTTAATATAGTTTAATTAATTATTAACAGGGGACATTGATAATAAAAACATTTGAAACACGATTAAAAAAGCCGGCATTGGAATGTGGTTTGAATTTCCTTAGAATTTGATTGACCCGAGGTGTCGTAAAAAGTAAACAAATTACACGGGAAAATAGCGAAAAGCGGCGTAATTTATTTATCAAATTTCAGTTCAAGATAGTGAAATATTCGGAGATCTGCGTTTCGTTTACTTGTCAGTCTAATATATAATGTTACAAAACACACTTGTCTGATGTCAAACATTTTAACAGATCGAAATCATTCGAGACGTGTTGCTTTAACCCTTTTAGCATTCAAGAGATTGCATGCATCAAAATGTTACATTGTGATTCTCCTTGATTTATTAACAATAACCAAACACGTCTAAGAGCTTGAATACACTTCGCGAGTTTGATTAATATATTAGATATAAAACATTTCCTGGACTTTCATCCGTCGAACTGCAATCAAAAATCGTCTCTGCACATACTTTGTTCTCGTCAAACGTATGACTGCCTCTAAGACGTTTTGATTTCTATAAAGAAAGTTATATTATGTTTGCTCTCTCTGTGACAAATGGTTTATCCAATATACTTTATCCTGGGGTAGTATTTTGTTGAACTATTGTTTATTCATTGTATTAAAAGCAAATCGATTGAAGAAACTTTTTTAGCTTCAAATCTTACAAATGTATTGCAGGAAATCATAACATAGTCTTGATCATCTGTGTAGCTTGAATTTAAATACAAACGCACTGACACATTTTGCAGAATTTCTTTTTGAAATTGGAACCACACGTTTGCAATTTTATCTAGTATCTTTGCCCATCCACAGTTAGTTCGTCGATATAACGATTTACCTTTTTGTTCATTTATGAATTTATGACATTCTGTTCAGTGTGTCTGTGTCAGCTAGAATTCCGGTAAGATGGCTGCCGCGTCAAATACTTTTTAGAAGCTAGCATTGGAGATGAATTAGACTGCCTATAATAAAGAAACTACGTTGAAGCAGCTCGATTAAATTCATTGCACTGTTCAACAACGGGTTTGTTTACCTTCCGAGTGATACGTATTGCTGTATTTATATCACTGAAACATTGTCAGTGTGGGCAAGTGTTTTAATTATTATATGTATTTTGGCAAATAAATCATTTAATAATTATCTTTAGCAACCAGAAAACAATTATAGATGAACTGAAAGGAAAACGAAACGCATAATCAAAACAAACATGCCTATACTACATTATTATATACACCTAAGTCCACGTAATATTCCAGATACATCTCAACGTGTTTTTTACTGAAAAAGGGGCTACAACTACAGGAAGGACAACATGTAGCAGAACTTTTAATCAAAGTATACTTTGTCACACGACATTCATAAATGTTGACGTTTCGCTTGAAAAAGTCAAGCCATTTCAGTATTGAGTTTAATGTTAAGAGATTGCAACGTTTAAAGCCTAAGTTTACTCACCTACTAGAGTCAAATGCGCATTCTGTCGATAATGAAACTTTAAAGGGGTAACCATTGCTGTGTTCGGTGCTGTTTAACTCTTCTTTCCGAAAGTACAGGCCTAATATCGCCCTGTACCATTCCATTAGCAGTAGCATATTTGACATACAATATATAGCGGAAATACCCATCATGCGTTTCTTTTCTTTTTTCAGTATATTTTAAATATATTTTTTTCGCTTTCTTTTTGTTTCCAGTATAACCAAAAATGGCATTATGAATGTATATATCGTTTTTTATTGAACATGTATTTAAACTATCCCCTACACCAATCAATAATGTTTTACCAATAAATACTGATAACGGAGATCCTCTGGAAGCAGCAAACACAACCAAGAGAACCTGATTCAAATCATGATGTAACATAATTACAGTGGTTTTCAGCTGGGAGAGTTAATTAGCAATTTGACCGCGGGTGTCAATTATTGCGAATCTGTATTGTATTAGTTATCTCAGTTGGCCGTCAGCAGTCAGACATTTAAAGATTTTTTTTTATACTTTTAAACTTTAAGGGACTGTTGCACAATGTATCTAGTTGGTCTTAAAATTAAATTCACGACTCAAAATCAGCTAAAATAAGATTTAAAAAAAAATGTGTGCTCACTACACCTCTTTTTTCATTCCGTATCCCAACATCCCGAGGCACATTTTTCGAAAGATTTACACCGTTTCTAATCCTATACTTTTAATCGGCACATATATATTATTATCTGACCTGAAAATCTGGATAGAGTTTTAATACACGGTTTTGTAGTGCAATTTGGCCATTATTTGGCTGATTACTTTCTTTAAGCTTTAATGATATTGATCGTTAGGAGTGGAAGGGACACTGATCAGACTATATAGGTCAGTTTGACATTTAAGCAACACATCCCAGAATAGTTATATTTCCAAAATGTCATAATGAATACCTGTAAGCGGTAGAAGCTTAAAACATAGCAATGACATGCCTGGACGGATTCAAAAGCACGAACATTGTCTTTAGAAGTAGAATACCGCTTAAGCCGGTGCTAGGGGCTAGGGGCTATAAATACTTTTACCAAATAAGCAAAGAATTGTTTAATCAGATCGGTACAAACCAAAACAAGGTTACCTGAGAGGTAACATGGTATATGTATGCAATATTATGGTTTATTTGAATAAGACTTACAGCATATATAAAAGTCATACAGTAAATGTAGCATTCAAGGACCACGGTCAACCAAAAACACGCATAAAACAAACGTTAATTACAACTGAAATAGGAAACCGCCTTGGAATGATCAGTGGCAAAATAGGCCACTGGAGTTTAAATTCAGGTTCTACGGTGCACCAAACCTCACTCTTATCTTATTGCCATCGAGTAAAATTGGGCAGTGTAAATAACAATATTACCGCCAGGTTATCTTCTCTATCAAACAAGGCAGCATTAATAGCCAGTATAAGTATAAAATATGAAACAAAAAAAGTTAAATTATGAGACAATAAAGTTATTCAATACATGAAGCAGTTATAAAATAACTAGCTTTTACTCAATCAATACATTTGATCAATACAAACTATAATGAAATTTTAAATATATTTTAAGAAAAAACAGAAAACAAGAAAGTCAAATGAAATCGTATGTATTAAGCACATTAAAAAAGTATTCAGAATACTGTCTCTATAAAACTCATATCAAACGCATTGAACCGTTTGTAACCTTAAATTGGAAACAACACACCAAATACCCTTAGACTGATTCATTCACTCACAATTTCAAACGTTTCAATATAAATATATGATGAGATTTCCCCACAGAAACCAATATTTGCTTTCATTTATACGCAGAGCAAGATGTCCAATATGGCCAGAGGTTGATAGTTGATACATCGACAACTATGGCTCTTATTGCGATACAGCTATTGACGGATTTATTTATTATGTCAGTTATATATTTATTATATAATTTTACATCACTATTTGTTTAATGCAGTATCAGAGGAGAATAAAACAAGTGAAATTAGAAGCCGTTTACTGAAGTTTTCATGTTAAATTGTGTTTCAGTAATTCAAGGGAAATAATTCGGTTTTGTCTAATAGGTCGGATAGGCGTTTAATCTTGAACACGCTTTTATAAACATGTTAACCCAGTTTAGTAATGACCGTATATAAGATGCAATATATAACCTTTTTCAATAATTCGCATGCCATGGTTTTCAAACGTACCTGAGCATTTATAACTATAACAATCTTGTCCAAATTTATACAGATTGGATGAAATATGACGACACTAAAGCCTTTACCATGTTCATCAATATATCATGTGTACAATACATCAAGGGTCATATCTCTAATGTTTATCGTAGAATATAGCAGCCATTTAAGCTAGACACGTTTTTGCCGTACTGTTGACATTTTAAATATTGAGTTCTGCTCAACCCGGTGCGAGAGGGTGTGAACCGTAGCAAATAATTTTCACTACCGTTCATGAACAGTCTCAGTCAATCAGAGATTGCAGTAATTTGCTTTCATGTGTTCGGCGATTTCCAAATTTCTCCTTTCATATTTTAAATAGAAACTCATTACCAAGGAATGAAATACGAAGGAGTTGAATACATAGAGGATATTTGTTGTTTTGGAGTGAATAACAGATTTTATTTCATCGAGAAGTGTGAAAACTTTTTATTTTCACAAATGCGAAGCATGAGTGAAAATATTCAAGTTTGATCACTTCGAGATGAAACAAAATCTGTTATTCACGACAAAACAACACATTTTCTTTTTATTTTATGCTTTATAATCAAAGTGGACTGCAATATGCAGAAAAGTAAATAAAAAAATTGACGACGTCATTGACTTAATATGATAAAAGTAAGTATACCAATCGAAATACAGCTTTCACCACTAGCGGATCCAGGGGGGGGCGCACCCGGCGCGCGCCCCCCCTAAAAATTTCGGAGCATACATGTATGTCCATGTTACTGTAGATATAATATCAAACAATTTCGATGCACGCCCTCAGTATTAAAAAATTTCTCGCTCGCTTCGCTCGCTCTACACATAATGACTAATGAGTGGTTTAATTAACACATTGTTAAATCCTTTTATTTGAAAACGGACTTTTTTATTCATACATGCCCATGTTACTGTAGATAAAATATCAAACAATTTCGATGCACGCCCTCAGTATTAAAAAATTTCTCGCTCGCTTCGCTCGCTCTACGCATAATGACTAATGAGTGGTTTAATTAACACATTGTTAAATCCTTTTATTTGAAAACGGACTTTTTTATTCATACATGTATGTTCATGTTACTGTAGATAAAATATCAAACAATTTCGATGCACGCCCTCAGTATAAAATAATTTCTCGCTCGCTTCGCTCGCTCTACGTATAATGACTAATGAGTGGTTTAATTAACACATTGTTAAATCCTTTTAATTGAAAACAGACTTTTTTTTATTCATACATGTATGTCCATGTTACTGTAGATAAAATATCAACAATTTCGATGCACGCCCTCAGTATAATTTTTTTTTTCGCTCGCTTCGCTCGCTCGGCGCATAATGGCTAATGAGTGGTTTAATTAACACATTGTTAAATCCTTTTATTTGAAAACGGACTTTTTTTATTCATACATGTATGTCCATGTTACTGTAGATAAAATATCAAACAATTTCGATGCACGCCCTCAGTATAACCATTTTTTTTCGCTCGCTTCGCTCGCTCGACGCATAATGACTAATGAGTGGTTTAATTAACACATTGATAATTCCTTTTATTTAAAAACGGACTTTTTTTACCCTATCAATGCACTACCGCAACCGTTTTATGAGGCTAGAAACGGAGCCGAAAATTTACCAAAAGCTTACGCCCCCCCTAAGCTGAAATCCTGGATCCGCCCCTGTTCACAGAACCAAGTAAACCTAAAAACACACAAATGACAATAGTAATAATAAATAAGTGTTTTTGATAAATGACTGATGTAAATTTAAATGTAATACCATTCTGTGAAAAGCGAAATAAGGGATAATTATTAATTATTAGAGATACTACGTTATGATGATAAAATTTCTGTTTTTAATTCCGCATAACTTCTAAACTACCTAACCGATTTCAATAATCTACGACTCATTTTCTTACTTCAGTTATTCACAATCCATTGAGATAACCTTTATAGCAACTTTCGGAAAAAGTAATTTTTGAAAAAAAGTAGTTCCGGCAGTGAAAAATAAAACTGTATTTCACACGTATGACATACCACTTTTATTTCATTGCTAAAATCCACTATATCACTGATAAACATAAAATAAAAAGGAGTTGCAATGTTAATTAGGCAGAATATGGATCCTAATTAAAACATATTGACATAACATATGAAATGCTACAGAAGAACAATTAATATTTAAGAAGTTCTAGTGCCAGATATGGATCCTAATTAAAACATATTGACATAACATATGAAATGCTACAGAAGAACAATTAATATTTAAGAAGTTCTAGTGCCGCGTGAGGGCTACTGCATCTTACATAACCCCTCATTAATAAAACCGTGTCAACAATCTTCTTCTATTGTGTGTGTGCTTTGTTTCCCCAAGGTAGACATGTTTCCGTATTTCCTGTACAAGAAGACGGCTTATTGAAATGTAACTGTTTCTGACTGTTATGCTAAATAGTTTTAAAATTTAATGTCAATGTTTCGTATTGTTATGTTCTGCAATGGTATTATATTGATTTGTTAAATTGAACTGCTCCTCGTTTTGAAACGCTCACATGTTCATGTCATAAAAGAAGAGTGACTGCATTCAAACACTTGAAATATCTTTTTAAAGACGCGTTGAAGAATGAGAGATCCCACTGAAATAACATTCAGCTTTTGAAATGCGTTTTAATATTACAGAAGGAAAACGCTGATGTTTACGAAAATGCATTCTTGATGGCAAGGCATTGTACCTCCCTGGCTGAGATGGATTCACATAATAACTTTTCCTGTATTTTCACATACTCCAGAGAGTAGTATTCATCAACGCTAAATCTTTTTCTGCGTAATAAACGACATCAATAATATGACCCGTTTCTTTAATAAAGTAGGTCATGCACATATAGGGGTTATGAGTGATTTTTTTTTAAATTTTAAAGTCAGTTCTATTCGTTATACATCTACCACCCGTGAAGCGGAAATGTGTTATGCCTCAATGCAGTTAATATATGAACTATATCAAATAAGAGAACCTATTCTAATAATAAAATCCTCTATTTCATGTGTTTAAAGACCCAACTGGGGTATATAAGGGAGGTAATGGCTGGGGGTGGTTTCCCTTGTATATTTGAACATGTTTCATGTCAGGGACACTTTTTCTTCAAAAAATCATAAAAAGCAGTTATAGTTATCTTTTAAAAAATATATGCTTGAAGTTTAATTGATTTTCTTTCATTATTATGAAAATAGTGTTATATGGTTCTTTCTGATTTCCATAATTAAATAAAATCATCAAACCAAAATTTCAAATTTCAAATTCATGGGAGGAGCTAAGTATTCATGAGATCATGGGACTCCATTATTTGTAAACAAATGAACAAGAAACACATGGTAGTATGCTATTGCTGTACAGGTTAGTAAGATGTGTATAATAAACATGCTTAGCACTTACTTTGGATGTTTTTAATTTGTGAAATTCTCCAAATACATGTACATTTGTGTTGCAGCATTTTATATCCATTTTTTAAACACTTATTAATGTCTTCACCAATCGAAGTTTGCATCATTTTTAAAATGTTAGTATTATACTGTTTGTGTTTTGTTGCTCAAATACTGATGTATACACATATCCTTTTATTGAATAATCTGTGCAACAGTACTTATATTGAAATTATATCACAATTGTGTTGTATTACCAACAAAGACCGGTATACGGCTCTCCTGGTAGGTTAGGATAGCGAGACCTTACTAAGTTGAATATACATTCTGTCATTATCTCTCTTAGAATTCTAACAACACTCTCATCTGCGTGGTCCCTTTTCATTAATCTAGCCTTTCTAACAAGATAGTTTACTCAGTTTTGCGCCAAGCATTTCTTCTGTCGAGCATTGTATCTTACCCTTCTTTAAATTCTATGTTTGGCATGTGTTCTTGACCCACTTCCAAGCCATGATTGTTCATGTGTCATCACACATGATTAGATGGAGAACAAAATCAATGGTACAAAAGAAACATCTACATTTGTCATCAAATCTGTTTCTGTAACATCGTTATTTGATAAAACTTGAACATCATGTTCCTGCTTTCTTGAATTGAATTAATTGGTAGCTCATGTTGCACATTGTCATTATTTTGTTGTTCTTCTGGTGATTTTTTTATTTCAATAAAATTCCAATTGTAATGATTGAAATTAAAGAGCTTCAGCTGTAAGTTTTTGCTCTTCGTTAACTAATAATGTTTTGGATGTATCCATCACACACAAAATAAAAATATAACACGTTTTCATCAACTTCTAAAACATAACACTTCACCACATTTTATTAAAATGCCGCCAAGACCAGTATGGTGGAGTTCAATTTATATAGGTTGATCAACTATTTCTTTTATTATTTTGAGCATTTAAATAACATAAAATAAACATATCTAGAGATGACTTGCGAGTAATTAGATTACGCATCTGTTTGTTTAGAATGTTTGATAAGAAATGAATAAAACAAATGGGAAAATTAAATGCAGAAATGGATCCTCTACCTTACTTGTAATGGAATTGTCCAATTATGATACAGGCTAATTGGGCCAGTAGAACATGATCCATACAATGCAACCTTATCAAAGCTGTTGACATATATATACTCATTATGTCTGGTATTTGTGGATCAGTGTTGCTGTAAACAGATTACACATTCATTAAACATATACTAATGGATGACAATTTGTCAAGAAAAAAAATAAAATAAAAGTGCTCAGAAGAAAAACAGATCAATCTGGCTGAATTATGTGTTCCTGTTTTAGAATAATAAAACTAATGAATATCATAAATACAGTTATTGTGTACATGTTTAGTGTATGAGACATACAAGTCTACATGTATTTAATCACTTGAAAATTATGTCGTATCTGTTTAAAACTCATGGGAATTACTAACAATCAACAGGTCAACAATGTGTTTTCTGTCGGCTGCTGCAATCCCAATCTATTTTTAGCTAACACTGTATTGCCATTCACTGATAATACACACAAACAGCAGAGTTAATTTACATCCGGATGTTGGGTCTTTAAATGTACTATAGCTCTATATAAGGAATGTGGGCGTATACCTAAAGCAAACTGGAGCGGTTTAACGCCTGGATTACTTTCAACTTCAAGAACTATAAAACTGGCTTATATAAAGCCATGTTGCACAAGCTTGCAGTAAACCAGCCGGCCGGTCACAATAGCTTTAGGTATACGCCTACACGTCCTACATAGCAATAGTATCTTTAAACACAAACGTACGACAGATTCAAAACAAAAAGGTTTGCTTAATTGTATAAGGACGAATTACCATTGAAATTGTATATCAAATGGTTAATGTCGAATAAAAATAGTTGTACGTGTATAAATTATCAAAAACAATAAAACAAATAGGGTGCCAGATAGCATTCACTTTAGGTCAACTTTAATGTTGAAACAAATATCACAATATACTTGGATTGCAGCAAAAGCCTCACCGGTAACCCGTTCTACTGATCAAATGACTGATTGCGTGTTTTACTTTTGAATATATATAATAGATTCGACTATGAACAGACAATATCATGCTTGTGAAGAAATAAAAATGTAACAAAATATTGAGTGATGATGTTTGATCGGGTTGACGTTTTAAATAGTGAAAGGTTGCAGAAGAAAATATATATAAATATGGACTAGGCAGCGAAATCTAAAAATCAGCATTTTTTTTTATCAAATTGCTGAACCATGTAGCTGATTAGCCTAAATGTGTTTTGTTTTATTCCAGCAAACAAGGGAGGTTAGCATCATACAAAATTTAAAAATCAATTATACTAATAGGTCAGCAGTAAAAGTATATATGGAAGTCGAACAGGAAATGTAGCATTCAAGGACCACATTCAATTAAAAGCACACATATAACTAACAATAATTACAAAGATTAATAAAGTTCAAGATATGACATCACAAATATAAAAGGGTGGACAATAGGGCTACCGCCTTGGAACGGTCAGTGGCAAAACGGGACAATGGGTGTGTGTGGGTGGGGGTGGGGGTGGGGGGTGGGGGGGGGGGGTTAAACTAGGTTCTAGGGTACATCAAACCTCACTCTTACATATTGCCATCACAATAAAACGGGACAAACATACAAACATAACAAAAAACATACAAAGTAAAATGGATTTTTAAATACATATATAAGAACACATATCTTTATCAGTATATAGTATAACTAGTATTCAGAATTTGAATTTGAGATATATATTTACTTAAAGTTCTCCGGCCATGTTTCGTTTCATGAACATGAACGATATTCTGTGCATGCCATTTAAGTAACATAAGGCATGTATAAAAGTCGAGCAGGAAATGTTTCATAGAATACAGTCAAAAGACTATAGAAGCCGTGCAAAACATGGTAGATTTACCTTAAAATAATTGCTCGTCATGAATTATTTTTAATTTTAACTCGCCAAAAGGCTCGTTAAAATAAAAATAATTCATAACTCGTTTCATAAATCTTATATGAAATGGGAACTCGTTTAAGATCCTCTATATATCAAATGGATCTAAAATAGACACCATCATCAGAATGTATGAATAAATAAATACACGGTGCACATAGCATTACAGCTCCACATCTGGAGTGTTTAGATTAGAATGTCACTGGGTGTATTAAACATTAAGCCCATCCATCTTAAATTGAGGTCTTCATACTCTACTAGATAGAACCATTGACGTTTTTTAATACACAAAAAAAGCGTGACACTTGAATAATAGCAAGTATACCTTTGCTGAAATTTAAAGGTCAATAGACAGAACATACGCGTAGCATGTAATAGAACTGGATATTTCACTTATTTCGAATTGTTTTGTTAATCAAAAAGTGTCTGGCTTCCCTATTAAGCCTTCAAATACATATTGCTTATACGTCGCCAAGTGTTTTACAACAATCATCTTTTAGACATATAGTTACAGCAGATAGCAAATTCGGCTTGAATATTATTACATTTTAATTAGGGTGAGTGGGGGAATTCCAAAGTGTAATGTTGAAATTTTTAAAATGTGTTTAACTAGGAATTCGAGGAATATATATATATATATTTACAGCGATTCAGGTCGGAGTTAAAGGCAACATATCAATATATCAGCCTCATAGGTCAACGGTCGAATTTTAAAAATAATGGAAATCTAAGTGTTTGTCAGTCAGTGCATTTAAGATGAATTTAGTTTAGAATGCAATACAGGGGATGATGTTTGCACGCTTAAGCTATTGTTAATACATTACGCGGATAACATTTTAATATTACCTTTAAAATGCGATTTATTTTATTTAAACACTTTGGCCGATGTATACATTTGGAACGGGTTGGGCTACAAGCTCTAAAGCATTAGTTAATACCCTTCCTGATAATACGGTTTGACAAGTATATAGATAAATATACACAACTTGCGCACAATATCATGATTGTACCAAAGGTGGTACGTTGTACGATATATTGGGGATGCCCTCAAATAATATAGTTCTGAATTGATGCTTATAGCGGTTCTGCTTCGCTGTGTGGAAAGCACCAACTATCGAAGTTCTCTTCAATTATAATGGTATTACACGTCTTCTTACCAATCGGGTTATGTGTGTGTGTGTGTAATTCGAAGTTTTAAAGTCCCTCCGCCAACTAAAACGCCTGGAGAACCCTGGTCGCTATGGGCACAATAGAGTCTGGACTTCAATCGGGTTATTGTCTTAGGATGCGAATTAATGTATGGAGAAAATACTATTAAAGTTCTCCGGCCATGTTTTGTGTCATGAACATGTTTATGTTTATTTTAATCGAAATCAATACACAACAGTATATATTTACATCACACATTGCAATATCTGTGAAAAGCGAGAATAATATTTTATTTGATGACGTAGACAACTTTGAACAGGTAAATTAATCCACAGGCAACTGTATTTATCAATTATCTGGCAATAGTTGTTCAGCTATACAATTCAGAGTTACCCAATTTTCCCATGCAGTCACGCAGTGGTAAAAGTAGTATCTACGTCATGCAAATAATACTTATTTTTACATACAACTTAGTAGCGGATTTAAATATAGGGGATATTTGTTGGTTTGGAGTGAATATAGGATAAATTTTCATGGAGAAGTGAGAAAACTTATATTTTCACGAGGAAATATAAAAAGATCGGACAGGGAAAGTAGCATTCAAGGAGGACAGTCAACCACAAAACACAGAAACAAACACGCAAACAGACAAACAAGAAGGCAAAAGTAATAATAAATGCAAACGACAACACAAACACAACAGGGTTGACAATAGGGCTACCACCTTGGAACGGTCAGTGGCAAAGTAGGCCACTGGGGGTTTAAACCGGTTCTAGGGTGCACCAAACCTCATACTTACACTACTGTCATCCCATTACAAACCAACAAATATTCTATTTATTATATACTTTTTATCTTGCAACACTACCAAACTGTTTCAAACAGAAAATACGTTCCGTTCCGACAGTTTCCCTTTAACGTATTCGCGGATAAATATAGTAACGCCAGCGCGTGAGTCGATTTACATATATTTAGTGTGCTTAGAATATAGTTCTAAACTTTGACAGGAATTATGACTGTTATAAGCAAATGTAGAAAAAAGTAATTCCATTTTTTCCGGCAGCGAGAATATAAGTTCTTATATTCTCACTTTGAAAATATAAACAATGAGAATATAAGGTTTATTCTAACCATACAATCCACCATTTCACTGGGAAGTATATAATAAATAGTAAGCGGGTCAATAAGTACAAATGAGCATTATGGGCATCTTGGGCATCTTGGTTGTTATATTTGTTTCTTACAGGTGGCGATAGGTATACAGTACTGGTGCTACCCAGGAAACAGTTGTTGGTCTGCCTCCACCACGAACAAATTTACCTCATCGTCAGTAGGTTTAGAAACAGTGTACGTATACACTACTCAACTGTTATAATCGGTCACCCAGTTTTTTTTTAATATAACACGAATTTTAAAAACTGCAATCACCGAAACACATACCAATATTTTATTAAGTATATCACCAAGATTTTAGTCCAATACTGGCAGATTAAGTTTTATAAATTGCTAGCAATTTTTATTAAACGACGCCAGTTAAAATTTCAAACGAAAATATGAATTATTAAAAATATATAATTCTTTCAAAAGAGACCGATTATAAAAGTTGAGTAGTGTATTGTAAAATGTCGCTGTTGTTGGCGTGATAGCTAATTTAAAGCAATTCCACCTGACTTTTTCTCTTCGAAACCAAGGTGCGTAATCAGAATCAGAAAAGCTTTACTCCATATTTAATACTGAATATATCCGGGCCACAAATCCACATTTGGGAGATAGGGCAGCGTGAGTATATACAGACAAATGAGTATTGTTCAAGAACTGGATTTTGAGGTACTGTAAAGCTTGCATTTAGAGTCCTCTACAATGAGGTGCAGAATTTGTCCTTTAACGCAGGTGGTCAGTTAATATTAGTGTATTTCAATTTGATCGACTACCTTGGAGCACTGAAATGGTGATCTCCTAAACCAGGTGCTCGCTGAATAGAGCAGGGGTTTTGACTGTAATATAAATATTTTTTATCATCCGTTATTTTGTAACTGAACGCCATTTTCTACAGCTATCAGAAGCTATACACATTAACCAAGATCTGATATTATTATTATTATTAATATTGACACATTTACAGTTCGCCAATATGCTTTCCTCTTTGATTGTGGGATGACCGGACAGACTGTGGCCACTATGATGACGTCTACCTTAATCCTGAAAGGAAGGTAACGTTTTATGTCTGTCTTCCATCTCTTCGATCTGAGTCGCGTCTAAAATAGATAAATCGGAGCGCTGTGGTCTAGTGGTAGAGCGTTGGACCCATGATCCAAAAATCGTGGGTTCGATTCCCGTCATTGCCATATGCGTTATGTACCTGAGCAAGACACTTTATCTGCATTGCTTAGTACTGGTTCTACCCAGGAAGACATCGAGAGTGATTCAAATAAGTTCATAGAGCTTTCGTTACAATCGATGTAAAATAAATAAGTTTAAACTAAAATAGATATAAAAGTCGAACAGTAAATGTAGCATGCAAAGGCCACAGAAAAACAGACAGAGAAACAAACAACAATTACAAAGATAAATAAAGGGCAAGATATGACTTCCCAAACATAAAAGGGTTGCCCCTTTGGCTACCGCCTCGGAACGGTGGCAAAACTGGCCGCTTGGGATTCAAACCAGGTTCTGGTGTGCATATCACTCTTGCTCCAGTACTCAATGACTTGGCAGAAGCAACTGCACAAACAGAATAAACCATAAAGGGCACAACAAGAAAAGATTTTGACATGCATCAAACGTTGCCATCCTCTCAGGATTTAGGTAGACGTCATCATAGGGACCATAATGTCACCGGTCATCGCATAATCAAACAGGAAAGCATAGTGGCGAAATGTATATGGGTCTAACATTGTACACGAAGTGCGTTTTAAAATGATAGGATCATGACCTCTTTTGATAAACAGTTTAACAAGTTTCATGAGGATTGTATGAACGTGATTATGACCAAGGATCTTACGAAGTTTGTAAATCACATCACCATAGAAGCCAGGCTGTGACAGTACTTGTCGCAGAACTGTTTATATTTTAAAAGTAGACCAGGGTTACGATAATACAATTTTGCAAAGGGTTTTCGAAGTTAATGGTAACAATTAAACAATTATAGTAAGAGAAGTCTATTTCAATTAAAATTAGGTTCCACTGAATTGAAGAGAGATATACTTCAATCAAAGAGGTCTAATTCAGGATTGGAATTGTACCTCTCTTCAATTGAATTAGATCTCTATTCAAAGTTTAATTCAATTACAGCTGGAGAGAGGTCTAATACAATTGATTCCAATTAAATTATACTTCTCTTTAATTCAATGGAACGTCTCTTCGGCGTCAATTGAATAAGACCTATCTTCAAAATTGCAACTGAATTAAACATCAATCTAATTCAATTGAAGAGAGGTCTAATTCAATCGACGCCGAAGAGAGGTTCCATTGAATTAAAGAGAAGTATAATTCAATTGAAAAGGTCTAATTCAGTATTGAAATTGTACCTCTCTTCAATTGAACTGAACTTCGAAATTTAATTAAAACTCTCTTCAATTATTTGAGTTTATTTTAATTTGTCTTTGGGACGCCTGACTAAAATAAACTCAGGTAATTGAACCTCCCTTCATTTATTTGAAGAGAGGTCTAATTCAAATGAAGCGAGTTCAATTCAATTCAAGAGAAGACTAATTCAGTTAAAGAGGGGTTCAATTAAATTGAAGAGAGGTTCAATTCAAGTGACGAATGGTACACTTCCAAAACCTCTTTAATTTTGTAAGTCCGACTTTCCATGCACTTAACATAAAGTCATTACATATTTTGTTTTATCACATAACTTGTGATGTAGGAGTTTAATAAATGCTTGATATATTATCATATTACACTGCTGAAATAAATATGCAAATGAAGGCCGAATCCTCGTTCGGTATTTTACGGTCAGCGGATTACATCGGAATTGTCTCGTCGAATTCTGTTACCGGTAAAAATACAGGGTTAGAACATTCTTCCAAAAGGAATTTGTATTCAATTTAAATTTTGTTTAATGTAATTTGTGTCAAATTTATATATATTATTAATAATTGGACAGAAAGTTTTCACGATGTGACTATTTAGTTTGGGTCTGAGAGAATGTTATTTTTGAAGCGGGTATAAACTTTTCCAGGTTAACCATTCTTAGACCGTCATATTTATAGTCTTGAATAACGGTATTTCTTTTTATTTTGTCTCTCGAATAATTCCAAAGAAATTTATAAATAAGGTGTTGGACTTAATTTGATTCTATCCACTGAAGGATTTGGCAATTAAATGGTTAAGTTTTAACAGGGCCAAACGTTTTAAAATGGCAATTCTACCAATAGGAGTGAGTGTTCTTTTAGATCAACTGGCAAGTCGTTTTTTTAATTTCTTCTATTTTTGATGCGCAATTAATATTTACTAATGAATTTAAGTCTGTTGTAAGTTTCACAACTAAAACGTAAACATACCATTTTCCTAACAAATATTGCACTCAGGACATAGTTTGATATTACTGTTTGTTCTCGATCCAAACCATGTGACTATTGTTTTATCACTATTTATATTAAGGCCGGAGATTCTTGCATAACATTTTACAATTATCATAGAGTTATACAGTGATTCTCTGGAGCCATCTAGAGTCAAACTTGTGTCATCTGCATATTGTGCAATTAAATATTCTTTGTCATCTATATTAATACCTTTGATATTTGAATTGGTTCTTGTAATATCGCTAATACTTCGGCGCAAAGAATGAACAGGTAAGAAAAACAGACCTAATAACACATTTGTTATTGGGTCTGTGGTTGAAAACACTATCTTTCTGCAATAAAAGAGCTATATTCTAAAAGTAATAGCATACACGGTGTCATTTTACTGTCATTTTACTGGCAACTTTATGAAATCGCTTTGTAAAATACATTCCATTCAAATTGTATATTAAGACATCTCGATGATAAGCCATTTTTTTCTGGTTGTCATTTCCTCCACAGACGTAATAAACCTTCTCCAGTCTCCCCGTGCTACGAATCAGTAGTGTTTGTTTTACTGATACTTTGGGACCAACAAGCCCAATATAGGTGGCTTTGAAGTAGAATACCGCTTAAGCCGGTGCTAGGGGGCGTGAGAGGTTTCTTTCATTACTTCTCATGAACAGACTCAATAAAACCGAGTCTGCTGCTTTATTCTCTTAATTGAGTTTGTTGCTCCCGAAGGATCACCTTTATCAGTATTTATTATATTTTAATATAAAAAAACTGATTACTCTGATGCTAATGTTTGTAAAAAAGAACAACTAAAACAGCAAAAATATCGGTAGAACCAACAAATGCTGCTTGACTTAAAATGTGTTTTGTTGTACAAATGTTAGAAATAACATTTCAGAGACAATTTCGTAGTACCATAGACGTACGCAAATAGTAGAAGTTTTTGAGGTATGTTCCGGACAAAAATTAAAACCATAACACTACAAAGGGTATTAACTCTAGAAATAATAAAGATATGTTTATTGTTCTTGTACACTGCCCTTTCTCTCAGTGCCTTCTATCGTTGTTCCAGGTTTCACTGAAATATGTTAAGCAGTTATGTTATGTTCACCGTCATAAGCAAGCATGCCATCTTCGAGATGGTTAAAATTATGTACTACAGATTTTATTAGTATTGAGTTCTGCTCAACCCGGGGCTAGGGGACGTGAACGGTAGCAAGCATATTTCACTACCGTTCATGAACTTTCTCAATTAAACGAGACTGCACTATTTCGTATTTATCTAGCTAGGGACCAAAATGGTCGGATGTGGACAGAGTGGACAAACTCACCAAACATTCTGCTATAGTAGTTGAAAATCGAAAAGGGTCCCCAAGGTCACAGGTCATTTTGTTACTATTTTTAGCACATTTCGAAATGGCCGCCTTCCAAATGCTTCATTACAGCAATATATTCTTTATTATGGCTTAACCCAAAGAAGATTTACACAGCAATGGTTTATTTTGTGTTGGCTTAGATGTAAGCTCCTCTATAATATATTAATTGTCCGCCTCCCACCATGTCAAATATTTTTAGCAAACTGCAAAATAGCCGCCATCAAAATGCTTAAATATAGCAATATATTCTTAATTATGGCTTAACCCAAAAAAAAACAACATTTACATAGAAGTTTTTTAATTTCTTTTTGGCTTAGATACAGACCATGCTCTGTAATGTAATAAATGGCCCCACCCATCAACCCACCCAACCACACCCCATGTTACTATGTTTATTACATTTAAAAATGGCTGCTATCCAAATGCTTAAAGATAGCAATATATTCTTAATTATGGCTTAACCTAAAGACCCTTTACACGGATAAGTTTTATTTTGTTTTTGGTTTAGGTTCCTCTATATTATATTAAATGTTATTTTTTGTTTAGGTCAAGACTCCTTTTTAGCATATTAAAAGTCATTCTTCCAAATTGCATTTATGATACACCTGTGATGTAAGTATTCACCCACATATTTACAGAACATCGGACAGCTGGCTTCAAGTTGCCCACACCCATACATTCTCATACAGGCCGTACTTATGTAACACGTAAGAGTGTTTATAACATAGAGGAATGTGGCTCAAATTATCCACACCCATACAGATACAGCATAACCTTTCATGTTACATGTACGGATATACTCCATGTAGTGTACGGAACACAGAAGCTGTGTCTTCAAGTCTCAAAACAGCCATACATGTCCTGTTAACAAGTAAGAACGTATACGTATCGCCCATATCTATGGTACAAAACGTAGAGGCAGTGTGCTTCAAGTTACCCACACTCCTTCAAATACTGGCCATACCTGTTCAAAGGAACATAGTGACAGTGGCTTCAAGTTGTCCTAACTCAAACAGATATAAGCCATACCTATCAGTTAACGCATATGCATATACCCACATAGAGTACGAAACAAACCGGGAGTGGGCTTCAAGTTGCGCACACCCAAACAGATACACACCATACATGCATGGTATTGTACAGAACGTAGAGGCAGCGGGCTTCAAGCTAACCACACTCATACAGATACAGGTCAAACCTCTCATGTTACACGTAAGTATAGAGCCACATATTGTACGGAACATAGATGCAGAAGGCTTCAAGCTGCCCACACCCATATAGATACAGACCATACATGTTATGTTTCACTTAAGTATACACTCACATATTGCACAGAACCAAGAGGAAGCGGGCTTCAACCTACCTACACTTATACAGATACATGTCATTCTAGTCATGTTACTCTTAAGTATATACCGATGTATTGTAAAGAACATACTTGTAGATACAGAAGGCTTCAAGTTGCCCACACTCATACAGATACAGGCCTTTCCTGTCATGTTACATGTAAGATCACATCCCCACATTGGACACAATACTGAGACAATGGGCTTCAAGTTAACCGCACTGATATTTATATATACATGCCAGTCCTGTCAGGTTACATGTAAGCGTACACCCAAATATTGTATGAAACATAGAGTCGGAATGCTTCAAGTAGCCAATACTCATACAACTATATACCATAAATGTCAATTTACACGTAAGTATACACCCAATTTACACGTAAGTATACACCCAGAACATAGCTTCGGGAGTCTTCAAGTAGCCCATACTCATACAGATGTAGGCCATACCTATCATGTTACACCACATATTGTACAGAACATTGGTACGGTGAGATTACAGCCATCAACACTCATTTAGATACAATCCCTACCTGTCATGGTACACTTAAGTATACACCCACAAGTGTAAAAATTACGAAGGGAAATATCTCTAATACAAATAAAGATAGTTATGCTTCTTAAGCACTTCAACTCCTCCAATTGCCCTCTATCATTGTTCTAAGTTTCAGTGAAATAGAGTCAGTAACTTTCGACATATGTTCTGGACAAGGGATTAACTACAAAAATAATAAGGATATATTTATGCTTCTTGTGCACTGCACTTTACCCCATTACCTTTTATCATTGTTCAAAGTTTCAGTAAAACATATTCAGTAGTTTTCGAGTTACGTTCTTCCGGATAAGGGAAATAACTGTAAATAAGGAATAGTTATGGTTCTAGAGCCCTGCACTTCCTTTCATCGCCATCTGCCATTATTGCCAGTTTCATTCAATTGCAGCCCGTTTAGTTTTTAGCTATTGTCCTAAAGGCCAGTATGGTTAATGTCATGATCTGATGTCCATCATCCGTCGTACTTTTTCGTGTCAACGCTCTAGCACTTTCATTTTGCATCCGATCGTTACCAAACTTGGGCGGCCACAGTCCTAACATCTCAGGGATGTGGCAGCGAGGTGGGGTAACTTTTTCGGTAAAACTGAGTAGCTTCAAACTAAAAGTTGGTAAATGTCTTTGTTGATTAAAAACACTATGTAACGGCTTTAACCAGCCTAGCCAAACCCCAAAACTAGAACGGTTTTATTTTAACATAAATGCCAAACTTTGACATAATGTATAGTTTATGTCCTAATACATCCACTGACCAAGTCTGAAAGTTTTCAAAATGAGTGGCGCATAATTATTTTGTCTGCTACAGGAGGTAAGATTAAAACCCCGACCTTATTATATACTATCACCACATATCAAGTTATATACTACCCATGGTAAAAGTACAACTATTAACAACATTAAAAGCTCTAGTCATTACATTTTCTGAGAAAGTGACCAGTTACTAGTGCAAAACTTTAACAATTTGAATTTAAAAAATACTGAGCAATATGTCCTTTGCAAGGAGGGTTAATTGCGATGCCACGTCATATTTGTATGTACTACCTGGGATAACAAATATAAACTAGAGTTTGAAATGATTATTGCATAGTATAATATTTCTGAACACACACACACAGAACGTAGAGGCAGCGGGCTTCAAGCAAACCACACTCATACAGATACAGGTCATACCTGTCATGTTACACGTAAGTATAGATCCACATATTGTACGGAACATAGATGCAGAAGGAGTGTTCGGTCACAAAACAATTATATGTTTACAATGATGTTGCATGAAAAATAATACCAATGTCTTGTGTTTTATTTTCTAAGAAAGCGAGACAAAAACTGTAGGGGAAAAGCACAACCACATATTTTAGTAAAATATTTTATTTTCCCCCAGTATCAGCAATTAATGTATTAACCATATCCGGAATGTAACTCTTACATTATAAAGGACAGCAGTTATTAAACAGACACTTATAACCTGGGCTATTCCATAAAACAAGTTTAGAAGACTCTATGAATGAATCCCATTTTATAGAATTTGGTTTTGGTATTAGGTGGTTTCAAACACACAGTTGTATTTATTCCACACAAGAGGTCGAATACAGTCAATTACTGACATGAACATATGTCACGCAGTGGAAACATTTATCTCTTTCCACTACCAAGGCAGCCAAAATGATTTTCAAAAAAAAATTGTCATCCTAATTCATGTAATTAGATAGATATATTTGTTAAAATAAAATACAATTAGTGTTTCTTACAATGTTCAAGAAATTCGACATGTGAAATACGTAGTAGGATATGTGTTCGATTGTTGTTTTGAAATTAATGAGAAAGCGTTGTTTTATTGTATGTATGCCTTTTATATATTTATACTCATGGTATTATCTATATTTAATATCAATGTTAAGCTTTCTATAACGTTTTATGTGAAGGGAACTTTCAGAATTGGCGATTAATGTTTAAATATGTGCTTTAAATTTAAATATGAGCTATTTAATACAATAAAAATACGTTTGTGTAAACATTTAAAGGTGGGGTCTGGTAAATTCAATTTTGTATGTAAGGGTGTGTGTTCATACTTAAAAATGCCTTCCAGATGTCCCATATATGTTTAAATGGGATAGTCCTAACTAACACATGATAAATGACATTCCTAATACAAATATGGACCATCTTAATTCAATTGTAGAAATACAAAACAGCTTAGTTATCCAAAACAGTGAAGTGTTGCAACATTTTACAAAGAGAAAATAAATATGCATTATACATGTTATACTGACATGAAATATGTCTCTCTTACAGGTTCCAAAGTTTGCTCATCCACAGTGACTATTAACAATAATTGTACTTGTCCATGCATTATATCTAAGAAATACTGTTGGTGATTTATGTATAGCGAAAATAACCATAGTGTATAAGAAGAGGTCCGTTGAAACTGCTTGAAACATACTTTGCTTTAGTCGAAAACAATATAACAGAAGTGTGCAATACATGCAGCTTACAAAAGGGATATTTCTTAGAGCCATAAGAAATATCTTGAGAAGAAAATATTCCTCTTACTAATTCCAAAAATAATAACATGACAAAAAAACAAGCTTCTCAAGTATTGCAGAGCAATACATGTCGCCGGTGAGCAATACACGGGCATCATTTTAGTAACAGTGACAATGACCTTGACCATAAATGCAATCCCAAACTTTCATATAATCCACCTGCACACCTAGTTTCAGTCTAATATCTGATTCCTAAGTAAAAATATTGAGCTTAAACCATTTTTCTATTTGCGGTAACAGTGGCCGTGATCCGAGTGACACCAAATAAAATACCAAGCTTCCTGTTCATATAAACTACCTAGTACCCATAACGTTTTAGTCCAATGTCTCATTCCTAACAGAATTATTTTCAATATTTAGTAAGTGTATTTTGTGTATTTTTCAGAATTGCTGTTGCCATAGTAACCACAATGTTTGACAATGTTTGACATATTAATTAAACATAATAATGTGCATGATCTCCTCCTCACTTCTTTTTATCTACACACACTTTTTTATGAAATTATCTTCAGCATTTCTCTTGTTATCAAAGGATCCATATATTTTGTGTATCTTTACTATTTCCATTGCCATAGCAACCATAGTTTTTGTCAAATAAACAAAATAAAATAACGTGCATAATCCCTTCAATACCGTCTACCAACATGCCAAGTTTCATAAAAATATTTAAAAAATAAACTTATTTGTTGGACATACGGACGAACTGACGGACGGACGGGGGCAAACTTAAAGTCCCCTCTGGTGACACACCGGTAGGGGACTAATAATATACTAATGCCTCTAGACATGCAGCTTAATTAATAAACATAAAATAATGGAAATCAAAACACTCCAACACTTTTTACAGCACTTTTTCATGGTTGATGCACTTTACTTCAGCAAGTACTATAACTTTAACGTGTGAAGACAGGGTTTGCAAACCTTCATGAATTATGGAGCAGTTACGAGATAGGTTAGGTTGCAGGGTAAAAATTTCTGAAAATGGCCATAATTCTGCCAAAATGAAAGTCATAGTTATTGGACATATCTGTGTGAAGTTACATGAACATATGTCAAATACTTTTTAAGTTAAGTCAGTTATGAGCTAACCAGGCTGCAGGTTAAAGTTTTATGAAAAGGGGCATAACTCTGCTGACATGAAAGTCAGAGTTATTGCTCGTGGGTTACAGTATTCTGTGTGGTAAGATGAATACGTGTGTGAACTTTTATGAACATATGTCAAATACTTTATAAGTTATGGCCAAGGCTATGTTGCAGGTTAAAGTGTGACGGACGACGATGGACGACAACGCGATTGACCAAGCGTTCACGATTGGCATTAACAAGAGACTTTGTGCGTTTATTAACAACCATTCGTGAACGCTAGGCCAGTTCCGTTATTATACGGGATCCCGCCTCGTGATTATCACGGCGCTTCGGTATGTTAAACATCTTGACATTTTGATCGTCGGAAGGCAACGTCAAAAACAATAGTGCACTGTTGCTATGTAAACAACATGTCCGCTGGCCGCACGTGTTGATGTATTATTTGCGTTGAGTGTTTGTTTTTTACATTGCAGATGAAGGTTTTATCACTACTTTCATGTAAATGAACTATTGCTGGAGCAATCGGCTGCATAACATTGCCACTGATGATAACTTTGATTTTGAATGCAAACTTGTTTTGGCTGGAATCTGAGGCGCGATGACGTAACCAATATGGAAACCTGCGTATTACATTCTAGACTGATTCACTGCGCATATACCGTTTCACTCATACAAGATATTTAAACGCTGTGTAGCAGTCTAATTACATTCGAGTAATACTGCGAAGCAGTTTACGAGATGTTGCGAATGATTAACAACATGACGTCATGAAAACGTCAACTTTATGAACGTGAGGAACGTGAGGAAACGACTTAGTGGGCGCTTTTACTGGTCTAATCTGCCCAGACCGATATCTGCAAGTAAGACATATACATGAAGCCGACTATACATTCGGTTAGGCTTTTACCACCAACCCTTGGTGGGCTATTTTAGCTATTATTTTTGTAGCGCCATCTGGTGTAATGATGTCAACTTATTGCATTCTTGCATTCTTCTTTTGTAACTTCTGCATTAGTAACTTGTATCTTACAAATTATTCTACTTTCTTGAAAAAGCTTACCACATCACCTTATTAAAGACAAGCTAATTTCTCTTATTCAAAAAACATTCGCTATTGAAAATATTACAGTTTTGGCATGTAATAATATAAAAGCGTTTTTTACTAACGGAAGCTTAGACAATTATACTATGTGGACTTGCTATGAAGTTTGTGAAGCACTCATCTTCATATAAGATACTATTTTCGTCAGGTATGGAACCACCGTTTATAAACAAATTGTTGGTATCCCTATGGATACGAACTGTGCACCACTTGTCGCAGATTTGTTTTTATTTTGTAATGAAAGGGATTTCATGTTAAGTCTTTCACCAGATAACCAGGCAGATGTTATTGAAGCCTTTAATGACACTTCTCGGTATCTGGATGACATATTGAACATTGACAACCCTTTCTTTACAACTATGGTAAATTATATTTATCCTAAAGAACTTCATCTTAACAAAGCTAATATATCTGATAATAACGCTTCTTTTCTTGATTTAAATCTCTCGATTGAAAATGGTAAAATAATTAGCAAAATCTATGACAAGAGAGATAATTTTAATTTTGACATTGTTAATTATCCCCACTTGGATGGGGATGTTCCCCGAGCAACTTCTTATGGGGTGTATGTGTCTAAACTTATTCGTTTTTCTAGAGCTTGTACTCGAGTTGAGGACTTTAATATTCGTAATCTTTGTATAACTAAAAAGTAACACAATCAGGGTTACCGTTACCATAAACTACGTAAAACCTTTGCAAAATTTTATTATCGTAACCCTCATCTCCTTTCCAAATATAAAAATAATTTAAGGACTCTTCTGCGACAAGGACTATCACAACATGACTTCTATGGTGATATGATTTATAAACTTCGCAAGATTCTAGATCATGATCACTTTCATACTATCTTTGTTAAACTTGTTAAAAAGTTCATCAAAAGAGGTATGACCCTATCATTTTGCAACGTACTGCATGCTTGGTGCTGGACCCTTTTACAGTTCGCCACTGTGCTTTCCTCTTTAATTGTACGATGACCGGACAGGCTGTGGACCCTTTGATGACGCCTACCTAAAGCCCATTGGGATGGTGGCCTTTGATGTTTGTCTATGATCTTTCTTGTCGTGCCCTTAATGGTTTATTCTCTTAAAGCTCTGGCTTCTGCCAAGTCATTGAGTACCTTCATTCTGGCTTTCTAGGCTATTTTTTTTTTTGTAATATATTTAAACGAGCATATTTGAGTTTTATTTATATTGCCTATTGATGCTGCCTTGTTGGTTAGAGATTAGATCATGGCGGGGATTTCTTTGTTTACACTGTCCTGTTTTAATGGGATGACAGTAGGGTAACTGTGAGATTTGGTGCACCCTAGAACCGGTTTAAACCCTCAGTGGCCTACTTACCGTTCGAAGGCGGTAACCCTATTGTCAACCCTTTTGTGTTTGTGATGTCGTTTGCATTTATTATTGCTTTTGCCTTCTTGTTTGTCTGTTTGCGTGTTTGTTTCTGTGTTTTGTGGTTGACTGTCCTCCTTGAATGCTCCTTTCCCTGTCCGATCTTTTTATATTTCTTTTTTGTGTGTATCTTTTTATCGTTTAGAAGTCTAATGAAAAGAAAAAACTTTGCTACTAATGTATTAATTAAAAGATGCATTTAACAAATTATCAATATGTGTATTTAATAAATTAGGAAATTAAAACAATCTATAATTTAGAAATGGAATAAGGCATGTTGCACTTTGTCACATTGTAACAATGCAAAAATGCGTCAATACAAACATGTAATATTTGAAAATTAAAAAAAGGCACAATGAATGAATTTAACGTTTAAGAAATTAGGAAATTACAAATCTATAATTTAGAAATGGAATAAGGCATATTGCAATTTGTCATATTACAAGTTCAAAATGACAAAACACAAGAAATGCTTATTGCGGATATCCCCCTCCATATTGTAAAATAAAGTTAGAGAAAGGACACAACGGTGATGTTGTACACGTTTAAATCATAGCACACCTTGTAGCAAAAAAATCAAAGATGTTGAAGTTCCTCTTTGAAAAATTGAGCCGTTTCAGTACTTAACGTAAAGAGTTTGCAAAATGTTGTGTCCTTAATTTGCTAACATGCTTGGGCCAAACGCGTAATAATGAAACTTTGAAGGAATACTATTTGATGCGTTATATGTTGTTTTAGTCTTTTGTTCCGAAAGGAAATATATTATGTAGTCATGTACCATTCGATTATCAGCAGCATATTGTACATACAATATATAGCGGCAATTCCCGATATGCGTTTCTTTTTCGTTTTAGTATATAACGTACGAGTTCTAAAAGCTTACATTTCTATAGGCAAGCATTCATAACCACATACATTTTCTTCTGGATTTGGTTTAGCAAACGTTCTATATTACAATATATAATTTATAATATATGTTTCTCTTTACATATATATCTGTTAACTTCAGTAATGCATTTTCTATGCTTATCGTTGAAAATGTTTTATGATTGTTAAACTGCTATACTATTTATTTTGTAAACAAACTGTATAGGGATGGGCCGTAACTAATGTTGTAGAACTTGTGACCCAACCTTTTTTCAAACTAAAGTAAATGTTGCAATAAAATATGTTTAAACCAAAACATGTGCACTCATTTTGTCGGGAATACAGATTTAATCACAAATACACGCCGGGAAATGATTTCAAAATATATACCTGATTTCGTTTGTCAGCAGTTTTCAACTCATGAACGTATTTTACTCGTCCCATTAACATGCATCCGATCATGTAATCTGTTTCAACTAGCGCTTTCTACAAACAACTTCTCTGACATCTGAATCTCTGCGAGTTTCGAGATAACACGTTCTTCTCATTATCTGATGAATGGAAGACACACGTTGCTGTGTCCTTGAATGGTTCTTTGCGGTAGTCAAAGTAGTGATGAACACGATAATACGCAGCATGCTCTGGCATTAAACCATATTTATGACATTACAGCATGAACTGGTGTTCTTTAGGACAATAGTTAGAAACAATCGTGGTTTTATTCTCCTGACACAGACATACTGATCCTACTTTCAAAATGTGTTTCAGTAATCCAACAATAAGTCATGTTTGGCACTGGGATGATTAAAAAAGTCGATTTTGAATGTGAAACAAATTGTAGAGGTTAAGGGGTCTTATATTTTCTCTTTACTTCCCATACTATATTGCTTTACAAGCTCTGTTACAACCAGTGGCTTTTTAGGGAGAGGCAGGACTGTCCCATTGAAGATTATTAAAAATCACAGAGATCTTGTGTCAATTTGAATTGCTCGAACAGCAGCATGAATGTTCGGAAGATCTTCAAAAAAAGTACGGAGATCACGGAGACGATAGCAAACACGGATGTCAAATACGTTTTCGCGAAAATTCAAATGCCACAACTAACTTCATTATACAATTAATTACCATAGAATGCAACTGTACGGATTTATCTGAAACATCTTCGTTTTAAATTCAAATTTTGAGATCCAACCTAATGCTGCTATCATTGAAAGTATTCACGTTGTAAACAAACTTGATACGGCATATAGTATCGTTTGCACTCTGACAAGACAACACAATGAATTGTTTAATACAATCCTTTTTCTTTATGTTATAGACATTATTTAAATATTTGTGTTTCAAGAAAGAGATTCTTCTTTCTCAAAATGATACAGAACAGCAGGAAAACACATCCATGTAATAAATTGCTCTGTTGTTCAACGGCTCGTCAACATAATGGTGTCATTATTTTAGGTTATTTAAAGCCTTCTCAGAAAAAGGAGAAAGATACACTGGCAGCCTGAAACTATGAATCACTTTTATTATCTGATCATTTTGTTTTACTCGTTTGAATACTTGATTGCATTTAAATTCATTATTGAATACTAAATTGTCTCGTATCGATATGTTGCTCTGGTTACAATTTCATCGAACCGAAACGGACATTCAATTTAAAAATACAGGAGTTTCAAATACATGTATTTGTTTTTTACAACAATACTGCCGTGATAACTGCAATATTAAGTATGGCATCTAAAAGCATTTGGTGTCTTTTTTTAAATTACACTTCTATCAAATATATTTTATTCTGGATCTTTTTTTAACTAATTTTCGTATTACAATATATACAATAATTTGGTCAGGACTGTTTTCCTCTTTAATTGTACTATGATCGGACAGATTGTGGACCCTATGATGACGCCTACCTAAAGCCCATTGGGACGTCGGCGTTTGATATTTGTCTATGATCTTTCTTGTCGTGCCCTCAATGGTTTATTCTCTTATTTCTCTGGCGTCTGCCAAGTCGATGAGTACCTTCTTTTTGGCTATTGTTTTTTGTATTATATTTACACGAGCATATTTGTGTTTTACTTATATTGCCTATTGATGCTGCCTTGTTGGTTATAGATTAGATCATGGCGGGGATTTCTTTATTTACACAGTCACTGTCCTGTTTTAATGGGATGACAAGCCAGCTGGATAGCTTCCTCACATAAAGATTCCTAGGCCCCTGAGGGATCGAACCTACAGCGGTGAGGGGCAAGTGATTGCAAGTCAGAGACTCTAACCACTCGGCCACGGACGCCCCTCCTGTATAAATTGTCCATACCCTTAGCGTGAAGCTATTTTTACTTTTCACCGGTAAACAATGTTTACTGTTACACGATTGTGACGTCACGGGAAGTATAAAAATAGGTTTTGGGTTTTTCAAAATAACAACACTCTTTGGCAATTGGAAATCGGTAGACTTTTATTAAAATACAGTTGAAGTTATGTCAATCGTAAGACGCTTGGTTTACCAAACGACAATAAAAAAATGTGGCGAGCAGATTTGTTACTTTAAATCAAAACTGGTATACAAATATAAATTAATAAAAAAAATAAATAAAAAATTGCCATTCCCCCACCGTCGTATATTTAAATTTTAATCAAAACTTTTGTTCGGTATAATAAAATAAATATTGCATCTATGAAATACCAATCATTGAAGCTGGTCTATAGACAGATAACTTAATCCTACAATGTAGACCTAGGTCCGGTTGGTTTGTAATACATACAATGTTAGAGCAATCAGTTAAATTTACTGAAAGCAGCTGACAGCAATTATTTCGTGTGTTATACAGCTATGAGCGATGTCTCAAAACACAGTTTGCAGAAAAAGAGTATGAAATGAGAATATTTGTAAATCACCGAACGCGATAAATACACAAAGTCTCGTTTTCATTGAGACTGTTCGTAAACCGTAGTGAAAAATGCTATTATGTGTACTTACCTTATGTCTATTTAATAGCATCTATAATAACACCTAGTACAATGAGATTCAGACATTAAGAAATGCTTCTATTGTTATTTAAATGTGCCATCTTCACGTGATACCAAGCATCACCACAGGACGGACAAAATACAATAATTTGCTTGTGTTTGACATAAAGCTGTGGTTTGGATGTGATAAATCGAGTATGGTCACTTTCGCGTTTAACTTTCTTAAATGAATCAGTTTTGTACTGTTGATTTTTATTAATATTGAGTTCTGCTCAATCCGGGACTAGAGGGCGTGAGCGGTATATAGCATATTTCACTACCACTCATGAACACTCTCAATCAAACCGAGACAGCAATGTTTCGTATGTGTCGTGCTCGGCCGTTTCAAAAGGTCCATTATCATACTCTTTTTTGTACTTGAAGCGTTCATTGATGTTTACTAAATGCACTTAAAAAATAAGATTGTGCTATCAGTTACATTGTTTTGAAGGATATTTCAGACAAAAACCTTTACATGAGCAATTGTTAGTTTGTTACTATACGTACATACTCAATATCACTAACATTGGAGTTTGTATTGGCACAGAGAAAAGACACAAAGGAACTGTTTTGAACCTCTTTTTTTGAAATAAATAGTTAAAGGCCAAAATAACTTTTGATAAGGATTTCCCATGTAACGTCCATGTTGTTGGTATAACAGACTATTAGAAAATCTCAAATAACCATGCTTCAACCTTTTTTTGATATAAATGCCTACTTAATTAAGATTTATCGAATATTAAACACGTTTTTTATAACAATTCAATAAAAATGAGCTAATTGCGAAGTAATTGGATATTTATGCAAAGCGTTTGTTCTCTGTACGCACGGCCTGGACCCCGGTTTATAAACCAATTACGCTTAATGTGAAAAAGACATATTATTACATCCGTCTGACAACAGGTGTCAAGCAAGACCTTTTGATATGTATTCAATTTGTAGCATCGCTCAGCGGAAAGTCTACGTTCTTTTCAGACATGCTGTTTTCGCCCGTTTATAGACGCCAGTGAAAAAGTCGGCTGGCGTTATTCGACACTTGGGACTGTTGCGGTCAAATGCGTTCACGAAATACATACATCAATAAATAGAGGCCGGTGGGTTCACGGACTTCATTACATAGTCGCTCAACATTACAGATAACATGGAACATATAAAGTAATCTTCCATGCGTTCATTTCATCTATAACGTGAGAGGCCGGTGCTGGTTGCATTCAAACTAGAGTCATCATCAAATATTGATAGGTTCATATGGGCTTGTATTCACACGGGGAGTGACCTTACCATGTGCTCATGTAAGGTCGTTCTTGTTTATAAACTACATAGATAACTATATTTCATATGTGTCGTGTTCGGGCGTTTCTAAAGATCCACTTGAAAGAGACATTTTGACGTCGTACATTCGACGGAATACCACTTTACGAGAGATTCAACGTATATGAATTTTAGTTTTTGCTTAGTGATTTAAAGTATATGAATTATTTGTTATTCACGTGTACATTTATGTCAGGATCGCACCATGGGTTCATGTACGATCGTTCAGACGCGTTAAGGTATAATGTTCATTTCGCCAAAACATCAGCATAAAATACGCGTAATTAATTTGTTTGTTTTTCTTTTGTTGTTTTGTTTTCGATATATGCCAAGGTCATTCGCTTTATCCCTTTCTTATAGCGAATTCACAGGGCTACCATAATACAATTAAGAAAAACCCTGAGATTTTTGGAAATGCTGAATCTGAGCGCGCGAAGCGAACATTTCAAAATCAATAATTTTCAAAAGCGATTGACAAAAAAGAAAATTACAATGTATACAACATATTACATTCTGTTGATCTTATTCATACGTTTCCATTACCCAGATGTTGAGATTTCACCTTATTTTCAGTAGGCCATACCATTTGTGTTACTCGGTTTTTATCCTTCAGTCCAAATCATAATTTTGCATTAAAGAGATGTTGAGACTTGATTTTATTTTCAATAGGTGATAAAATGTGTGTTACTCGGTCAAATGTTCAGCCATACCTCATGTTCCAATTTTCAATTTAAGTACATGCGTGTCATGTGTGCATTTAAGACAAATGACAAATAAAGAAACAAATCTGCCGTTTTGGCAATGGCTTACTATTCACTTTAGAGCATAATTGTATCAGCTTTCTCAGATATAAACGGTACCATTTCTGCCTTATAGATATGCTTTTTGATATTATTTTCACATCAATAGTATTGAAATACTGTTATGTACTACATGGTTGAATGAATAATGAATGGTGTTTTACATAGCTCAAGTCTAAATATGCATTTGGTTGAACATTTCCCTTGACCATACTCCATCTTTTTTTGATTTCTTTTAAAGATGGTTGACCAATAGTTCTTAACAAAAAAACGTTTGGAAATGTAACGCGTATCAAGGAGTCACCGCAAGTCTATCGTAACTACATATAAATAAAGAAGGAGATACAAAAGTCTTTCGCTAAATCTAGATATTACGGTGAAAGAATTACCCGTTTTTGTTACTATTCTGTCATCAGATCTATTGCAGTACTCAAATACTTACATTACTTCTAAAGTGGGTTCCAAGAACATTCTGCAGTTAATCTAATACCGAACAAGAACACGAGCTTGTACACTTTCAACAAGCTTCAGTTTAATGCTTCATCGTTGTTATATATATTGTATTGGCATGCTCTTAACATACAAGTGTTAGATTGCGAACCGAACACATCACAAAATACACAATAACATCATTTTAAAGAGTTGGATGAGTTGTTTGACCTCTATTTTTCTTGTTTTATACACTAATTGTATAGATTGTTTACCATTTAAAGCACTACTGACATGGAAACGCGAGACTGATATACTATAGCCCATTTAACGATTACTTCGGTAATTTCAGTACAAGATAGAGTTTGATAGGAGAAATTTGAAAATCGCGGAACGCGATAAATACAAAAATATTGCAGTTTCGGCTTCATTGAAAATGTTAATGAAACATGTTTAGAATTTCAGTCACATCAGAAGTCAGCTGACTTCAAGACCTTATCAAATTATGGATGTCATTGAAGTATAAACAATCACCAAATGCGTATTTGGCCCCTAAAATAACACAATAAAATGTATCATATAGTCAACACATGAGCAATCCTGACAAAAAATGCCACTGGGATTTTAAACCAGGTTCCAGGATGCACCAAACCTCCCTCTTAACCTATTATCATCCCCATAAAATAGAACAGTGTAAATAAAGATATCACCGCAAGGTTATAAACAAGGCCCCATTGATCGGTAATATAACACATACATTATCATATATATATATATATATATAATATAAATAAAAGCTTAAAAAGTCACAAGTGATCAATGACTTGATAGAAGCCAGAGCAACAAGAGAACAAACCGTCAATGGTATCAGATCATGAACGGGATGTAAATAATAATTGTTATATGGTTTCTCGATTTTATGTTCAATTCATAACAAACAAAATTAATGTCAATCGGAGCAAACACGTTTCGTGTACATTTGAGTGCTAGCCACCATCTTATATAACGATTGGTCCAGACTATGTTTTGGAGATTAGATCAAGGCGGGGATTTCTTTATTTACACTGTCCTGTTTTAATGCGATGACAGTAGGGTAAGTGTGAGGTTTGGTGCACCCTAGAACCGGTTTAAACCCCCAGTGGCCTACTTTGCCACTGACCGTTCCAAGGCGGTAGCCCTATTGTCAACCCTTTTTGTGTGTGTGATGTCGTTTGCATTTATTATTGCTTTTGCCTTCTTGTTTGTCTGTTTGCGTGTTTGTTTCTGTGTTATGTGGTTGACTGTCCTCCTTGAATGCTTTCCCTGTCCGATCTTTTTATATTTCTTTTGGAGGGTTATCTAGGCCCATTTTATATAAGAATAACTTACATTTTCATGAAAAATGACAAATATGCTTCCAAACTATCTACAGAAAGGGGGGCGACCTGTATCTTCTAAGAAAGTACTTGTCTCATGAATGAATGCACCATTTAAAATCATAAACGCAGTAATACACTGAGACTTCCAACTATTGTATTCATATGGAAATTCCATAGAAGAAAATACAAATATTCAAAAAATCGCAATTTTAACATGACAATGCTTGGACAAGGTCACACATATATCAAATATGGGCAAATGCTTGTTTTTACTAAAAAAGAAAGGAGAATAATTGACTGCCCGGCATTATGCGATTTCTTCCTGTGCAACAATTGGTGTGCTACAACTTCACTACCAGGAACTATTTAGGCTGACGTTTTGAATTTTTCGTACAGATTAACTGCAGATACACATACAAGCGTATCCTACAAATGATATTAGCTGTGATAATCATATCCTTCTTATAGTTATATTTGTTGTGCCTACCATACTGCTTACGGTATTTTAGGTAAATTTAGCTATCATGATTCTCACTGCGATAAACGACGTCATATAATGAAAATAAATAACGTAACATAGTCTATGTCGTAAAATGTTTCCCAAATGTCACGTTTTCTGTTTGTAATTAGAACAATCGTAATGTTTATACAGACGGAAGCTCGAAATGATCACTGAAAATAGCGCAAACTAATAAAGTATCTTTATTATTTCATAAAGATATTTTCGATTTGAAATAGCGAATTTATTTTATTCGGGATGTGCACATTACATAAAATTCTTGAGTTTTATAATTACTCCTTACGTGGTCCGCGTATCAACTTTCATACCCCATCCATCCCCTTCACCAAGAACCGAAAACGGGGATGGCTGGAGTATTAAATAAATCCTTAATGTCGGCTTAAAAAATTCGCATATTGTAAAATTAAAACATTTGATAGGCAATTATAAATAGATTAAAGTAGTTTTTCAGTTAAAATGTTTTTAAACGCGTTTTATCGTCGAAATATCCGTTATAAAATCCTGTTAATATAAGCTTTCCAATCGCTTAATGGAATTAAGGCAAGACCACGTAATTTGTTGATTCAATTTCCAGCTGACTCTCGAGAAACTAATCCATTTCATAGATCATTAAACTAAATGCCGCGCATAATTAGATGTAATTAGATTGATTTGTTTAATGATTAATTTAATAGTTTGTAATTAGATTAATTAGTTTAATACATGTTATATCATGTTTAGCAGTGAACTTTATTTTGTAAAAGCTAGCGATTTGCATCCACTATAATACTGTTTGATTTAACATACGATATCGGGATTAAACATGTGGCTGTAGAAGCGTTAATTTTAAAAGATAAATTAAAGCTGTGCTGCTATATTATTATCGATATAATGGTTTATTTTGGGCTAAAGTCAATGCAATTTAGAAGTAAACTGCAACATTTGATCAAGATAATCGCATGTTTCAAAATACAATCATCACCGGTTTTTTATTTTATAATACAATGAACTGATGGAGAAGAAATTAAACAGGTTATGCAGTATCTTCGGTAATGTTTTGGTTGTTTAATATTTTATATACTAGCATTCGTTTTCGAGGACCTTCCCTAAAGCCGTTAGATAGAATCGAATAATTGGAGATTATCAAAATCTGTAAGTGACCCCTTTAACCTTATCATCACCCTGTTTTTGATATTGTTTTGCCTTTGTGTATATCATTATTAATGTTTACGTTGCATTCTTTTAATTAATTCTTGTATAAATATGAATATTTTCATAATGTATGATTTGATAAAAAAAACACTTTAAAGGGCATAGTTTCTTAATTTCCTTATACACATTTTCAACAGATTAATTTGCTAGTTTCATTATTAGGTATATATATAACATATCACAATATTTCCCGTAATTTATTTGGCATTATCTAGCTTAGAAGCAGTATGTCGACTCTGGTTCGACCAATTATACACGGGTATTAATAAACGGGTACTTAATTTAATAGATATTGTAAATGCCATTTTAGTAATCTATCTTAATTTGTCGAGTTTTCCGAGTTCTTAGAGAGTATAAGGGTTGAACGGTTTTCTTTTCAGGTGATAATTTGTCTGTGGAACTTGGTAGTATAGTGGAACAGCGACATGCCTTCCACCGAGGCACAGAGACATGCAGGCACAACGACATGCCTTCCACCGAGGCACAGCGACATGCCTTCCACCGAGGCACAGCAACATGCCTTCCACCGACATGCCTTCCACCGAGTCATTTCCCTGTTCGATTCCCCGCATTAGAATTATTTTATTATAACATCGACTATGATGACTTGCTATGAAGTTTGTGAAGCACTCATCTTCCTATTAGATAATATTGTCGTCAGGTATGGTACCACCGTTTATAGACAAATTGTTGGTATCCCTATGGGTACGAACTTTGCACCACTAATCGCAGATTTGTTTTTATTTTTCTATGAAAGGGGTTTCATGTTGAGTCTTTCACCAAATACCCAGGCAGATGTTATTGAAGCTTTTAATGACAACTCTTGATATCTGGATGACATACTGAACATTGACAACCCTTTCTTTCCAACTATGGTTGATTATATTTATCCTAAAGAACTGCAGCTTAACAAAGCTAATATATCAGATAATAACGCTTCTTTTCTTGATTTAGATCTCTCGATTGAAAATGATGAAATAATTAGCAAAATCTATGACAAGAGAGATGATTTTAATTTTGACATTGTTAATTACCCCCACTTGGATGGGGATGTTCCCCGATCAACTTCTTATGGGGTGTATGTGTCTCAACTTATTCGTTTTTCAAGAGCTTGTACTCGAGTTGAGTACTTTAATATTCGTAATCTTTGTATAACTAAAAAGCTACTCAATCAGGGTTACCGTTACCATACATAAACTTCGTAAAACCACTGCAAAATGTTATTATCGTAACCCTGATCTTCTCTCCAAATATAAAAGTAATTTAAGGACACTTCTGCGACAAGGACTATCACAACATGACTTCTATGGTGATGTGATTTATAAACTTCGTAAGATTCTTGGTCATGATCACTTTCATACTATCTTTGTTAAACTTGTTAAAAAGTTTATCAAAAGAGGTTATGACCCTATCATTTTGCAACGTACTGCATGCTTGGTGGTGGACCCTTTTACAGTTCGCCACTATGCTTTCCTCTTTAATTGTACGATGACCGGACAGGCTGTGGACCCTATGATGACGCCTACCTAAAGCCCATTGGGACCGTGGCGTTTTTATGTTTGTCTATGATCTTTCCTGTTGTGCCCTTAATGGTTTATTCTCTTGTTGCTCTGGCTTCTGCCATGTCATTGAGTACCTTCATTGTGGCTTTCTAGGCTATTGTTTTTTGTATTATATTTACACGAGCATATTTGTGTTTTACTTATATTGCCTATTGATGCTGCCTTGTTGGTTAGAGATTAGATCATGACGGGGATTTCTTTATTTACACTGTCCTGTTTTAATGGGATGACAGTAGGGTAAGTATGAGGTTTGGTGCACCCTAGAACCGATTTTAACTACAAGTGACCTTTGTTGTCACTGACCGTTCCAAGGCGGTAGCCCTATTGTCAACCATTTTGTGTTTGTGATGTCGTTTGCATTTTTTATTACTTTTGCCTTCTCGTTTGTCTGTTTGCGTGTTTGTTTTTGTGTTTTGTGGTTGACTGTCGTCCTTGAATGCTGCTTTCCCTGTCCGACATTTTTATCTTTCTTCTTAGTATGATCAACGTTCTTTCGATGCTGGAATAAAAGCATATTTTCTCGTCGTTTTATAAAGTCCCAACTGCCATATAAAAGCCACTATATGGAGCTGGGGCAGGTTTATACATGGTTAAATCAGGGAGACTCTTTTCAAAATATTAAAAAATTCCACCTCATAAAAAATTCAATATTTGGCACAGAAGTAAACTGATATTAAACACGTGTATTGGTAAAAACATATTTGTGAAAAAGTATTTCTTATTCCTAGTTTCATTTTTTTTTAAACCCAACTGACAGAAATTTGAAATTATAGGGGAGGAGCATGTGGCGTTATGAACTGAGAAGAAATACACGTGGCAGGTTAACAGCAGACAACACTCAAGGTTATGGTTTATTTTATAGTATAGACAGTGAAGTGGAAATCAGATGAAAAAAAAGAGTGATAGGGTAAACATGAATAACAGTAAAATATCAGTCACAGTTCCAATAAAATAAACAGAAAGTATGTACTAGTAGTTTGGAGTCATTAGATTGAAAAACGTTACTCCTAGCTGATTTGTAAGTACATATTTCCGTCGTCTGCAACTCTGCATCCAGTAAGAGTTGTTTACATGTGCTATTTTTAGAGTCATTCACTCTAACGGACAGGCCGGTGTAATTGATAAGACCTGCCTCCAACCTCTCCTTACCAGGGTAGGGAATGATGCCCCTAGTTGACATTAGTTGGCTGACTTTTAATTTTCCTTTGAGAAATAAGTAAAAACTACAATAACCGTAATAAAGTGACTTTCGGGATTAACGTTGTGGAGTGATGCCTGGTCTACTGGTAGAGTATCGGGCTCCAGATCGAGAGGTCGTGGGTTCGATCCTCGAGATGGCCATGTTCTTTATCCTCAAGCAAGATAATTAATCAACATTGCTTAGTTACTGTACTGGTTCTACCCAGGAAGCCATCGAGAGTGATTAATATAAGTTATAAGAACGTGTTTCGAAAATCGATATAAAATAAATATGTTTAAATTAAATATTATTCTAATACACCCGCAATATATAGTCTAGTTAAAAATAGCTCGTTATA
The DNA here is from genome assembly GCA_037043455.1 of Cyrtodaria siliqua. Lineage (NCBI taxonomy): Eukaryota > Metazoa > Mollusca > Bivalvia > Adapedonta > Hiatellidae > Cyrtodaria > Cyrtodaria siliqua. The sequence goes on along the minus strand of JAWPHD010002040.1, from coordinate 70,698 downwards.
TTGAACGATATATCACTGTAAATTTTGCGACGTTAGGAGAATAAGCATTGCGCATTGCGCATAGCGCATTGTAACGTACGCAACGTTAGGAGAGTAAGCAAAGCAATACGAAAGGTTTCAGATGTGTGCGTTATTTTCACATTTTAGGGGTATAAGAATAGAAATAGAACATCGTTTACGGTGTATTATCTATAATATATCACGGTTTGTCGTTCAGTTGTAAACAATAATTTCACTCGCCCTTCGGGCTCTTGAAATTATTGTTTACAATTGAACTCCAAACCGTGATATATTAAACGATAATTCACCGTAAACGATGTTCTATTTCTTAAATAAAGTAAGATTCAATATAGTTCATCATATCACGTTTTTTGTCCGTATAATTTAAGATTATTTTATTATATGGTTTGGGTGGTTGGGATGGGAAGAGGGGAATTTAACATATGTTGTTTGGGAAAAATCAGAATTAACCTGCCTTGCGGATTGACGTTGATGTTATTGCAGTGCCCTTAAACTACGTGATAGATATATAACTAATATATGTGAAAGTTTATTGATGCCCTCGCCGTTTACTAAAACCATAATTTTACTGATATGATTTCATAGACAGTCCTCCAGATAAGTAATATATAACTGGGCTTGATATTGCTGTATTTTCGGACGAGAAGCGCACACATAACCAGAAAAAGTTGTGATTCGTATTTTACAGAAATATGACTCAGTCTGTCATTATTTAATCACACAAGTACTACGTATTTCGATGGTCAGTTCATCCTGCATTAATGGATGTCGGACTGACAGGTATTGTGATGCCTCTGGAATCGTAGCCCTCGAAAAGAAATGCTTAAAGTAGCTATCCCGCCAACAACAGCCACATGTTACAACAGATGTACATCGTTTCTAAAAAGGAGTATGTAAATGGACATTTGGAAACGGCCGAGCATGACACATACGAAATATTGCAGTCTCGGTTTGATTGAGACTGTTCATGAGCGGTAGTGAAATATGCTAGCTACCGTTCACGCCTTCTAGCCCCGGGTTGAGCAGAACTCAATATTAATAAAATGAATAGTACAAAATTTTAACCATCCCGAAGATGGCTTGCATCTAAACCTACTGACGACGAAGGATATACATATATAAGACTTACATATTTTGAGGGTCCACACTCTATAGACACAATAAATATAAACTGCTTTAAACAGTCAGGTAAAACCCCAAAACTGGAGCGTCGAATTAAGAGTTACCAACTCATAATTCAATATACGCATATTAAATCACGGGGTTTTAAAAAACACTAAAAAAACAGTGACTAAACCTATGCTTTATACATTATTATACGACCTGAATACCTGGAAAAAAGTTTTGATACACTGTTTTCCCACGATGCCATTGCGCTCGGACTGCGCTGTGGTTTCTATAGGACCCAGATTTGTCTTTAGATATATTACAGTTCTCAAATACTTACAGTACTTCAAATCTGTAGTGGGTTCCAAGAACATTCTGCAGTTACAAGAACACGATGTTGTACACTTTCAACAAGCTTCAGTGTAATGCTTCATCGTTTTTATTTTTATATATTGTATTTGCATGCTATTAAGATACAAGTGTTAGACTGCGAACCAAACACATCACAAAATACACAATAACATCCTTTTAAAGAGTTGAATGAGTTGTTTGACCTCCATTTGTTTGTTTTATACACTAATTGTATAGACTGTTTAACATTTAAAGCACTACTGATATGGAAACACGAGACTGATATACTATAGCCCTTTTAACGATTACTTCGGTAATTTCAGTACAAGAAAGAGTTTAATAGGAGACATTTGAAAATCGCGGAAAACAATAAATACAAAAATATTGCAGTCGCGGTTTCATTAAAAATGTTAATGAAACATGTTTAGAATTTCAGTCACATCAGAAGTCAGCTGACTTCAAGAACTACTCAAATTCTGAATGTCATTGAAGTATAAACAATCACCATATGCGTTTTGGCCTCTAAAATAACACAATTTTTTTTATCATATAGTCAATACATGAGCAATCTTGACAAAAAAGGCCACTGGGGTTTTAAACCAGGTTCTAGGATGACCAAACCTTACTCGTAACCTATTATCATCCCCATAAAATTGAACAGTGTAAATAAAGATATCCCGCAATGTTATAAACAAGGCAGCATTGATGAGTAATATAACACATAAATGATCATATATTATATAATATAAAAAAAGCTTAGAAAGTCATCAATGACTTGATAGAAGCCTGAGCAACAAGAAAACAAACCGTCAATGGTATAAGATCATGAACGGGATGTAAATAATTATTATTATATGGTTTCTCGATTTTATGTTAAATTCATAGCAAACAAAATTAATGTAAATCGGAGCAAACAAGTTCCGTGTACAACTGAGTGCTAGCCACCATCTTATATAACGATTGGTCCAGACTATGTTTTGGAGGGTTATCTAGGCCAATTTTATATAAGAATAACTTACATTTTCATGAAAAATGGCAAATATGCTGCCAAACTATCTACAGAATTGTGGGGGACATGTATGTATCTTCTAAGAAAGAATGAATGCAACATATAAAATCATAAACACAGTAATACACTGAGACGTCCAGCTATTGTATTCATATGCGAATTCCATAGAAGAAAATACAAATATTCAAAAATCGCAATTTTAACATGACAATGCTTGGACAAGGTCACACATATATCAAATATGGGCAAATGCTTGTTTTTACAAAAAAGAAAGGAGAATAATTTACTGCCCGTCATTATGCGACTTTGTCAGGCCGACACTTCCTGTGCAACAATTGGTGTGCTACAACTTCACTAGCAGGAATTATTTAGGCTGACGTTTTGAATTTTTCGTACAGATTAACTGCAGATACACATACAAGCGTATCCTACAAATGATATTAGCTGTGATAATCATATCCTTCTAATAGTTATATGTGTTGTGCCTACCATACTGCTTACGGTATTTTAGGTAAACTTAGCTATCATGATTGTCACTGCTATAAACGACGTCATATAATGAAAATAAATAACATAACATAGTCTATGTCGTAAAATGTTTCCCAAATGTCACGTTTTCTGTTTGTAATTAGAACAATCGTAATGTTTATACAGACGGAAGCTCGAAATGATCACTGAAAATAGCGCAAACTAATAAAGTATCTTTCTTATTTCATAAAGATATTTTCGATTTGAAACAGCGAATTTATTTCATTCGGGATGTGCATTCTTGAGTTTTATAATTTTTCATTACGTGGTCCGAGTATCAACTTTCATACCCCATCCATCCCCTTCTCCAAGAACCGAAAACGGGGTTGGCTGGAGTATTAAATGAATCCTTAATGTCGGCTTAAAAAAATCGCATATTGTAAAATTAAAACATTCGATATGCAATTTTAAATAGATTAAAGAAGTTTTTCAGTTAAAATGTTTTTAAACGCGTTTTATTGTCGAAATATCCGTTATAAAATCCTGTTAATATAAGCTTTCCAATCGCTTAATGGAATTAAGGCGAGACCACGTAATTTGTTGATTCAATTTCCAACTGACTCTCGAGAAACTAATCCATTTCATAGATCATTAAACTAAATGCCGCGCATAATTAGATGTTATTAGATTTATTAGTTCAATGGTTAATTTAATAGTTTGTAATTAGATGTTTTAGTTTAATACATGTAATATCATGTTCAGTAGTGAATTTTCTGTTGTTAAAGCTATCGTTTTGCATCCACTATAATATCGGGATTAGACATGTGGCTGTAGAAGCTCTCATTGCGTTAACTTTAAAAGATATATTAAAGCTGTGCTGCAATATTATTGTCGATATAATTGTGTGTTTTTGTGGCTAAAGGCAATGAAATTTAGAAGTAAACTGCAACTGATCCAGATAATCGCATGTTTCAAAATACAATCATCACCGGTTTTTTTATTTTATAATACAATGAACTTATGGAGAAGAAATTAAACAGGTCATGCAGTATCTTCGGTAATGTGTTGGTTGTTTAATACTTTATATACTAGCATTCGTTGTAAGGGACCTTTCCTAAAGTCGTTAAATAGAATTTTTCAATATCTGTAAGTGACCCACTTTTAACCTTATCATCACTCTGTTTTTGATATTGTTTTGCCTTTGTGTATATCATTATTAATGTATACGTTGCATTCTTTTAATTAATTCTTGTATAAATATGAATATTTTCATAATGTATTATTTGATAAAAAAACACTTTAAAGGGCATAGTTTCTTAATTTATATACTTACACATTTTCAACAGATTAATTTGCTAGTGATCATTATTAGGTATAGCTATAACATATCACAATATTTCCCGTAACTTATTTGGCATTATCTAGCTTAGAAGCAGTATGTCGACTTAATTTAATAGAGATTGTAAATGCCATTTCCGTAATCTCTCTTAATTTGTCGAGTTTTCGGAGTTCTTAGAGAGTATAAGGGTAGAGCGATTTTCTTTTCAGGTGATAATTTGTCAGTGGAATTTGGTATTATAGTGGAACAGCGACATGCCTTCCACCGAAGCACTGAGACATGCAGGAACAGCGACATGCCTTCCACCGAGGCACAGCGACATGCCTTCCATTAATATTGTAATAACTTGTAGTTCAATCCATTTGCAAATGTTGCTATGATTATTGTGATGTTGAATTGATGCAATAAAATATTATTAAACTAAAAGTTCATCCTGCATAAATGGATGTCGGACTGACTGGTATAAGTAATATTTATAGCAAACTTTTTCGAGTATATGCGATTTATACTGCTTCTCGAGGGCCGCAGGCCCGAGAGTGCAGTATAAATCGCATACGAGAAAAGTATGCTATAAATGTTTTGTACCTTAGAAATTGCCGGTAATTGACATTTTGATTGACAGGTTGTGTGTAAACTTACAACTATGCGCGTGTACATTGGAGTAGGCCATGGTATAACTGCCGAATCTGTCATTTATAGCACGGCTGAAATATACCGGCATTTATAGCACGGCTTAGGTTCAGATCTTCAGGTTTATGAAAAATATATCATAAGCAAGAACAAAGGAAAACCATTACAGCTATGGTACAAGTATAGAATAGAGCATGAGTTTTGCACGTGTACGGGGAGATAATGCACGATTGTATTTATACCACAATAACTAACATATGCTGTGTATATCCTCGGGTATTACACGATGCATAGTGCGTATTTAGGCTATTGTGGTATAATATAATTGTGTTGCCTCTGGAGTCGTTGCCCTCGAAGAAACTGATTAAAGTCGCCATCCCAATAGCCAAATGTTACAACAGATGTACATCGTTTCTAAACCTACTGACGACGAAGGATATACATATCTAACATTGCTTATGAAAATACTCAATGCTGATTGGCTATTGAGCAGTTTTTGAAAAAGATATGAAAACCTCTGGTGTCACCGGTAGAACGCCATTTTAAACGATTTTCAACGTCGGAAAACATCCAAAACAACGATTACGTTATTTTAAGGCAAGTTTTGTTCAAACAATAAATTGAACTTGTAAGAAACACGATAAAGTTGTATATTTTCTTCGTTTGTATATAAAATACATAACAATCCATGTCAGATAAGAAATAAAATATTTCCAGCGTGTTTATATTGTGCGAGATCAAAACCTTGTGGTTGGGACTTGAAACACTTGGTATCGATGGTTTTCAAGTCCCGCCAACCAGGTTATTATCTGGGACAATATAAACCCACTGGATCATCTTTTCATATTAAAATAAAATAAAAGTAATCTGTCATTTCGAAATAAATGTTATCAGTACTTGTTTTATCCAGAATAAACACTCATCAAAGCGGATATACATGATAAATATGTTCAGAATACGGATGTAAACACACATGAAAAGGTCGCATACCTAATTTACTTGCATCTGTTAACTGAACTGATTAGACAAAAATATTGTCATTGCACCATTACTCGTTTATTTTCAATAAAAACAGAACTATACATAATTAAACATATCCGAAAAACGCCTAAAAACTTAACGTAGCATTTTTTAAAAGTACATTTCTTCCAAAAATTATAATTTAGTATTATTCGAAATCACGTTTTAATTTATTAACACGTGTGTATAAAATGTATAACCTATGTCAGATTGGTTCTACGAGTATAACTGTTTTTTTCTCCATTAATATTTATTAGTGATTAAGTACGTGTTTCAACCAACAACAGATCTCAGCATCAAACTCATTACAATGTTGTATTGTCCCAGATTTGCCAATTGATATTAACTGAACCATGGTACAAGTCAATGTCTAAATGGAGATATTATTATTACAGACGGCTTCCGCATGACGGCTTCCTGATGCGAGCCGCGTTTAATTTGTCTACAAATGCTTGCTTCTAAATGACTTTATTTGAAACTGTCAAACATACAAGTCTCCTAGAAAATGATGAAAGTGCATTATTATGATTACCGTCAGGCGATTAAATAACAACCAGACTATTGACTAGTCTTAAAGATAAAACGGCCAAATGCAGTGCAGCAGTACTTAGATCATTTTGCATACATTGAATTAATACGTCACATAATTATATATGTTACCGGTCAGCAACACCTTTTAACGGGTCATTTAAATCTGCGAGAGTGCATAGAGAATGACACAGAAATCCTGACATTCTGCCTACTGTTACCTTAAATACGATTTACAATGCACAAACCATTAACTTAATAAATACAAGACAACAACATATATATTCGGGTAAAATATGGATGTATATGCCCGATACACCAATACCTTAATATATTGCCGACGTAGGTGCTGCCAAGGACACAGGGTGAAGAGTGTTATATACTAAAAGGAAAAAGAAACGCGACACGGGAATATACGTTATATATTGTATGTACAATATGCTTCTGTGATCTTTCCTTTCGAAAAAAAGACTAAAACAACACGTACCACAGCAAATAGTATTCCTGAAACCTTCCATTACTGACAGAGTACGCGTTTGGCTCAAGCATTTGAGCAAACTTATGTTGCAAACTTTATCAAACTCTTTAGACTTTACGTCAAATACAGTACTGAACTGGCTCAATTTTTCAAATAGGAATTTCAACATTTATAAATTTCTTTTACAACGTGTACTGTGATTAAAACGTCTACAATATCAAAGTTGTGTCCTTTCTCTAACTAACTGCAACTCTTTTTTTTTATATATACAATATATAGCGGAAATTCCCGTGTCGCGTTTCTTTTTCCTTTCAGTATATGTCATGTATACCAAGTAATATTCCGTCCTATTCCTACACATTTATAGTCGATTATATATACTGACGTTCAATGAAAACGTATCATTAACTACACACGTTTATGCTTTTGGATTATTCGCAAACTTTTTGGAATAAAGCTGCTGAACCACTTTATGGGTTTTCTCTTTGCTGCAACTGCTGTGGATGTTCAGTACACTTCTGGATACATCCTGAGATGTTTTTTATTTTGTATTTTATATAGCTTTACAACAACATCTCAGTGTTTCTTTTATTATTTTCTCTGGATGTGGACTTTATTGTCAGAGAATTTCTTTTGATGGGATGTAGTTTTGTTTACACTGTCATGTCTATTTGGGCGCTGAAGACGGGATAATAGCGAGGATTGTGTACACATGAAATTGATAAATGCTAACCTATATGCCTTATTGCCTACTGGCCGTTCCAAGTCGGTAACCCTGTCTCCACCACACTTTCTGTTGTATTTTGTCTTTTTCATTGTACATGTATAATTAATTAAATATTGCTCCTTGTTTGTAGTAAAGTGTGAACCTACCTACAATACCATGGCGTTTGGACGCTGTGGTTTCTATAGGACCCTATATCTCATTTTTGTATGATAAGCAGTTACGCAATTATTTATATTTGGTAAACGCGTCTCTTTTTCAGTGAGTGGAGCATCTCTGTGACACTGAACGTCTGTCTGTAGTTATGCCTTACCAAGCGAGCATCCTATGATGGACAGCCTAGACGGTCGATAAGTATTTGAGTTTTGGGCGAGAAGTGGTCTGAACGTGCACTGTTTGTCAGCGCGCATTGATACATAACTTTTTTCTTAATTCTTTACTTTCTGACATATTTTCTCACTTACTCTATTTGTAAAGTAAAGACTGAATAACTGCGAATTGTTGGCAGTATTATTAAAAAGACGTATGGCAATCTAGTTTTTTTAAAACTGGTCGCGTCCTTTTAGCTTTTTAATGCATAACTTGAATACTTGCAAGAAGTATTAGTATTTTTGTAAATCTTTGAAAGCAAATAATGTTTGCAATATACTAATTTTGATTATATTGCACAAATATTGCATATAAGTCTATGGCAGAATAACGTAGAAAATTGAAAATTTCAAATTGCATTGGCGTTTTAAAATTTATGCTATCCGGTTTAATGATACTGGATTGATAAATCGAGGTGCTTATTTTATTGCATAATTACTATTCAAGGTTGCCGCGTGTCCTTTTAATTTATTAGCATAATATATCAACAACACTAATAATAACAATATGAAACATGTCTCAATGCTTCATTTCATTTACGTTAATTTTGCGGGAATTTAACAGTGTTCAGTCATATTGCACTTAAATAACTGCAATCCGTGTTTGTCATCAAAGTAAACTGCAGTGTGTTTTATTGCTTGAATTTAAGTTTATATTTACAGACTTTTTCAATAATAATACTATCTTAAACGAGATTGAAAGTCATGTATTTTATTTGCGGCTTTTAGGGGAACGTTACCGCCCCCACATCAACAAAAACACAAAAGTATATACTCATCTGCGTCTGTCACTCGTTAATTTTTTGCGTTTTATTTCATCTTAGGGCATTTACTGATATGGAAGGGTATGTTTTAAGGTTTCGTTTAATCAAATGATAGAAATTGATAATATATTAATTGAACTGGGGTTTACGGCGCATCAACACAAAAAGGTAAAATGGCATATACTGATATGGATGGGTAGGTTTTAAGGTTTCGTTTAATCAAATGATAGAAATTGATAATATATTAATTGAATTGGGGTTTAAGGCGCACCAACACAAAAAGGTAATATGGCGCCAACTGGAATGAACATTCCAGGCCCGCCTTTCATTTACATCACGAACACAGAGGTAACGTATTATCCAGCGCTTCTTACGCCCTAGAGAACTGGCGTGGCGCAGTCGGTAGCGCGGTGGATTTGTAATCGGAGGCCCCGGGTTCAATCCTCCGTGGTGCCACTGAGTTTCGTCGGTGTGTTCTTCGGCAAGACACTTCCCTTAGGCTTGTCCGTCGGATGGGGACGTAAAGCGGGCGGTCTCGTTTTTGGTCTATCCTCAGAGCACGTTAAAGAACCATAGGAATCTATTCGATAATAAGAGTAGGGCACGGTTCCCGGATTCCTATGTATCTTGCCCCTCTCTCTGGGGCGGCTCTAAATAACCTATACTGTGTTGATGAGCCGTTAAACGACATTCAATTCAATTCTCACGCCCTAGCAGCGGTTAAAGTGATATTCTACTTTAAAGCCACAACAATTTGGCTTGTATATTCCTAAGGACCAGTAAATAATAGCACTACCGATTTGTAGTCGGGCAACTTTTTACAGCTTCCACACTTTTAAACGTTTCGATGGAGACAACGATCATTGCTTTCAAGCATCTGATTCAATGCAGGGTGCATGATGAAGACCTTTAATGAACATGAATTCTGACGCATTTTAGCCCTCTGCCTGATAAGCCTTCTCTGGAACCAATGACGGTACGAAAGCAGGACTTCCGTTTCCATAAACTTTGAAAACCATTTGCAAAATATCATTATCGTAATCCTGGTCTGCTTTTAATTAAAACATTAAAGCAATTAAAAATTCTTCTGCGACAAGGACTGTTATAACCTGATCTATGGAGACGCGATATACAAACTTCTTAAGATCCTTGGTCATGATCATTTTCATACAATCTGTCTTGTTGTTAAACAGTTTATCAAAATATGTTATGACCCTCTCAATTTGAAACGCACTGCATGTTAAGTCAGTTCGCAACTATGCTTTCCTCGTTGATTGTTCGATGACCGGACAGGTTATGGAGCCTATGATAATGTCTGCCGAAATCCTCAAAGCGGAAGCATTTGATGTTTGTCTTTAATCTTGTCATGTCGTGCATTTCATGTTTTGTATATCCTGTTGCTCTGGCTTCTGCCAAGTCATCGAGTTCTTGCTTTATGGTTTTCTATGTGCTTTTTTATTTTCATGTAGTCATGATGTATGTTATATTTTCTATTATCACATAACCTATGGTGTGGGAGTGGAATAACACCATTCTATATTCTCGATATATAACTAGTTATATAACTATGCAAATAAGCACAGTAGGCGCTGTCAAAAAAATTGATAATTACTATGATCCAATTTCCACGGTTTATGTCGATTTCGCGTGTTAAAGCGACAGGCAAAATGCAATAAAAGTCGATATGTGAGCTATGTGATAAATAGAATCTAACATTCGTTCTCATTCATTATTGAATGTATTAAACTCTTTAGAAAAAATGATATAATGCTCGGCAAGAGCCTAGCATTATATCATTTTGCCAACTCGTTTAATAAATTCAATAATGAATGAGTACTCATGTAAGATCCTCTATTTAATGCTGACTAGTTTGTTAGAGTATATACCCTGGCGGGGATTGCTTTATTTTCAATGTACCGTTTTATTGGGATGACAAAAGTGCGAGGTTTGGTGCTAGAATTTCGCTAGCTACAAAGGATTCTTAAGCGCGTTCACAGCAATAACGATTAAATACTATGCTCATAGCCGGCAGAACCTAGAATTTTTTATGTTTCATAAGCCTTGCCTAAAAAAATGATACTAAAAGGCACTGATATAATATTCCCGATTATAGTTGCTTAAATGGTTAATTGCGTCGATTGTTGTTGTTGTTGATGTTATTTATTTTAAATTATATGCAGATATGTGATGTAGGTCCTTGCAATGATAATAAATGCGTTATCTTAATTTATCATGCTTTGTAAATAATATGTTTGTAGTTCAACGCACTTAGCACTCTCTTTTGTTGTTGGTTTGAATTACGGTGAATCAATTCTCTTCAACCCGGCCAAAATAGCACTAGTGGAAATAAATACGGACTTTTTGGTTAACTGGTTTGACTTGATCATCCTTGTGTGGTTTCCGTGGTAGACTACAACCATTATAAATCCCGCTAGATACAGAGGGTGGGACCCCACCCCATACCCCACTCTACACCCACCCACGCATTTTCATGTTGATTTTGTCACTTTTAATCGTCTTCATCATGAAAACGTGGCTCCATCGTAAATGGAGTGTCTACGCTAGAATGTGCAGCAACTATGCAGGTCCGCAAGTTAGAAGGTTCTAGGTTCATTCTCCATATTTTATCTTGATGTAAATGGAGGATGAGTCTGGCATGTTCATTCCTGTAGGGTGCCGTATAATCTTTCATGCGTTGGGGCGCCGAAAAAAACTATTCAATTTGACTTTGATCAAATACGATATAGGCATCTTCGTGAGAGTTACGGTGTATATATTGACAACATTTGAGGTATAAGTAGTAAGTGCACAGCTTTACATAAACTATAGCAAGAAACTTTCCCTAAGCCTCGTCCGTTGGTCCCGTGTATCGGTCTATCCTCGGAGCACATTAAAGAACCATAGGAATCTATTCGATAGTAAGAGTAGGGCACGGCTCCCGGATTCCTATTTATCCTTCCCCTCTCTCTGGGGCGGCTCTAAATAACATATACTGTGTTGATGAGCCGTTAAACGACATTCAATTCAATTCAATTACATAAACTATAACGTTATAGGGCATATCACATACTTTGAAATAATTAGCTAAGTAAGATAGAATAGCACCGCAACATTCAAAGTAACGATTTCAAAAAACATGACAAACAGGTTGTTCATCAGAGCGGAAACTGGGATCATATATGCAGAATATATTGAAATGCTTCCTTAAAGCTGTACAGTCCCTATTTTAACTGGTTATAACTCATGAATATGAATGAGTCACGAATGAATAAGGTAGCGCTGTGGTGTAATGGTTAGCATTGCGGCTTAGTAACCCAGTGATCGCGCGTTCAATCCCGGCCAGGACCGAATTTGGGTTAATTATCGAAATATTTCAAAAGTATTTCCTACCTTACCAGTCCTTCGGATGAGACTTAAAATCTAGGTCTGCTCGCTAAAATGCTTATTGCAATACAGCGAGGATAAATAAACGCTTATACGCAAGAATGAGTCACGTGTGAAGTAGTTTCAAATCAACGAACACCCCAAAAGTCGGTATATAAGGCGAAATCTATACGTAAAATTTCACATTTTTATTTAGCCTCCGTACAGGTAATATCGATAAATATACGGCTCCAGAATATATGTGATAAAAAAATAGTTGCCCGGAACGGGATTTGAACCACATTCTTGCACTTGTAAGATTTGAAAGATGTACGCTGAACCTCTAGACCACTGCTATTTATTGGTATTTTGTAGCATTTTTAACACTAAATAGGCATTACGTAATAACAAGAGCGCGCACACAAACTCATCAAGCGCTAAATAACAAGTCGATATATGGTTTATTTGAGACGAAGTATTAGTTTCATATTGATAAGATACAGTATTACACCAGGCAATGTTAATTTACACGTGCGACAATATGGATTGCATATGTATTGATCCATCTTTAGTTGCTTTCAAATATGTTAAGTTATTTTGCCTCATAATATATGGTAGTTAGTAGACTATTTTCTTAAGTAGCGTTGTAGTTCAGTGGATAGAACACAGGACTTGAAATCAGAAGGTCGTGTGTTCGAGCCCCGAAAGAAGCTAACTTTTTTTTTTCTTTAAAAATTATTGTTACCTGTGTATAGGTACGATGTGCACTGGTCGATGTATATAGAGTAAATGATTTCATGCGCTATATTTGCTCGCTTAAATACCCGATTTCGACATGAGCTGGTGTACATGAAGTTACAAATAAAGACACGCCTACAAAGAATAAATCGTAGCTTTAAATCACAAGTTTTAGATTATTTAAGAAAAGTAGTTTTAATAATTAGATTGATATAAACATGTTAAACGGACTTTTCAATTCGAGTGAACAAGTTATACTTAGTTACCCTATTAAAATATTTATAAATATCAAGAACACGTTGACACTAATACTTGGGTGCGTAACTTAACGTGTCATTAAATTTGAAGCGACTGCCTACTTATAAATCAACCATGTGTATATACTATAAATATGGTGTGTAACCATGTGTATGGACTGTAAATATAAACTATTTATATATATATATATATAAAAAAAGGTAAGATCAAATTGAGTGATTATAGGATTATGTCTAATTGTTAAAAAGTGGTATGTTCGTTTCATAAGTTAAACACATTTTAGACAGCATATGCAATTTTGACTATGCACAATTTATATTGTAATACTTGTTTATTTGCATTTTACTTCTACTACTACTACTACTGCTGCTACTACTACTACTACTACTACTACTACTACTTCTACTATTTCTACTACTACTACTATTACTACTTCTACTACTACTACTACTACTACTACTACTGCTACTGCTGCTGCTACTACTACTACTTATACTACTACTACTACTACTACTACTACTACTTCTAATTCTACTACTACTACTACTATGGCTGCTGCTACCAGTGATAGGTAAGACTTGAAGAAAACCAAAGATAAATTTAGAGTATGGTTATATAGAAATAAATCAAGATCATAATAATTTCCTCTCCAGATAGAGATTAATGTTTTAAACACGCGCTAACATGGCAACATATGCATAACGAGTATGTTCAAAACATCAATAGTTATATTTGACTATGGTTTTAAAGATATTAAATATGAAATACCTCATTTCTCATGTTAACGATACTCATGTTGCTCACTGCACTTTGCATCAGCTCCCACGCTATGAGTTTCCAAATGACTTAATATTCAAATGTCTAGAATAGCGTCTCATTTTGACTGAAGCATTGAATCGTTGATGAACCCTTTCTAAAGATCTACCTTTATATAATCAGTTTCAGTAACATGCAGTGCGTTTAAAAAAAGTGATCTTATATTTCATGTCAAGGATATAATCTCTTTCCAGATATTTATTGTTTGCCAGCATTGATTGAAATTCAGCTATTAATCAACATTAAACTTGAACTTTTATACAAAATAGCATGTTCCACGCATTATTCAATATCATTTTGTAACGTTAGATTATGTCCAAAATAATAAATTTATGACAAAAACCAAATTCACCTACCTAAATAGGTGAACAGAATGCTTTGAAAAGGGTTTGCTAATCTGAAAATTTCTGATATATGAAGAGTAAGACATGTTTACGAAAATCAGATAATGATATATACTTGCTTCCTATGATATCAAGGGTTCTATGGTATCACGGTAGTGTCAAATCTATAAAAATATTGTTTACAGTTTATTGTTTTCGTCAAACCATTTAAGTACAGGGATGCTAGCTATTACAATGTAATGGTGGCAAACGTTTCAGCTTGGTATTACGCGTATCAACATATACGATTGTTTTTTGTTTAAGCGTTATAACAGACTTCAAAGCTTCATTAAAATAATAAATTATGCATTTTTAATTTAACAAAATCAATTCTCAGAAAGTAGATGTACGTTTGTGACTGTTATCAGCGCACAGTATATGCATGGATGCAACTGCTTAGATGTCGTTCGATGAATATAAAATGCGATTCATAACGAGAAATGCATAACGTATATAGTTATATACATATATGTGCTAGACTTTACATTCTCATGTTTGGGCAACTCATGTTTAAACAATTGTTTTCTTCGTTATTCTGCCATAGGTATAGTTATGGCGGATGTAAAAAGTCTCCAAGTGCTACGAAACAGTAGTGTTATGTTTACTGATCCTCCGGGGTCAAAGAGTCCAATATAGGTGCCTTTAAAGTAGAATACCGCTTAAGCCAGTTCTAGTGAGGCGTTAGGGGGGAGTGGGGGGGGGGGCGGAGAGGAGGGAGAGGTGTTGCTTCTTACATTACCTCTCATGAACAGCTTCTATACAACCTAGTCTACTGCTTCATTCTCTTGGTTGCGTTTGTTGCTACCAAAGGATCTCTCTTGTCAGTATATATCATCACAACACCTTAGTTATGTGCTTTGAAGTATATAACTAATTATTTATAAGGATAATAAATAACTAATAAGTATTGCAGTGCGTCCCCCTAATATTATGACGAAACATAGGGAAATCGCTGCAGACAAAACGAAATATCGTGTATGGTTTGCAGTCGGTGTTTTTTCTTATATTTGGGCATGAGTTGTAATATGTACTACATAACATTGCACATACATTCTCAAAGATAAGTTAAACAATAAGCAGAATGATAATTTAACCGAGTTATTAAAGAGGTATATGTCGCGTTACAACCAACCTGAATGACACGAGAGTCTGTACATTAAAGGGTCACATGGCAATCTTGAGTTTTATTCAAAAATTAAAATTTGCTCCTCGATTTAGTTATTCTGCGTCGTTTTTACTTTAAAACTGCTAGCATATAATTAAATAAAATATTGAGATTTCAATTTTCTTCATTATTTTACCATTTTTTTTAAATAGATTATTGGTGCAATATTATACAAAGTTAGTAATATGTAAAAACAATTTTCTTTGAACTATTCTAACAATTAATGTTAATGATTGAACAAATGCAAGTTAAGAGAAATACTAATGGGACGCCGTAAGTTTTTAAAAATTCAAGATTGCCATGTGTCCCTTTAATATAATAGTGTTTTTGTCCAGCTTACACTACATGCTCATGGTATATTTAAGTAAGATACTTTCTAGGAATACGATAACCTCAGGGTTATATATTAGCCTATACGTCAAAGTATTTACAGCTGTTATTATATAACAGCTGCCGCGTAGATGAGTAATTATCGCGTAATCCCGAAAGTCGGTCTTTGTCTTGATAAAACGCAAGGCGGATGCAGACACAATGTTCCGTTCCTTGACGTATTAGAAGAAAAACAAAATCAGGATAAGAACATCCTAAACAGTCGTCATTAAGTTATTTAGCATGTCGTTATCGCGCTCACGTTGACATGCATTCACTGCTTCTGCGTCTCATACATTGAAACTCAAAGAAACGCAACTCGAGAATTTCCGCTATATATTGTATATACTGCACACTTAGTTCCACATAATATTCCAAAGAAATACTAAGATGTTTTGTAAAAAAAAAAGTTGCAGTTAATTACAGAAAGGACGCAACTGTGATGTTGTAGACGTTTTAATCACACTACAGCTTGTAACAAGAAATTCCTAAATGTTCAAGTTCCTCTTTGAAAAACTGAGCCAGTTCAGTACTGTATTTTAACGTAAAGAGTTTGCAAAATGTTGCATCCTAAGTTTGCTCACACGCTTGAGCCAAACGCGTACTATGTCAACAATGAAATTTCCAAGGAATACTAGTGCTGTTTTAGTATTTGTTCCGTTTGGAAAGGTCTTACGTAGCCATGTACCATTCGATTAACAGCAGCATATTGTACATACAATATATAGCGGAAATTCCCGTGTTGCGTTTCTTTTGCGTTTCAGTATATACGATCTGATCTGACGAAGATAACAATAGTGATTGGATGTATGGGAGACTTTCTACGTTCGGCAAACGGCACAAGACGAGATCCCAATGGGATCTGAACCCCGCAGCGAGGATCATAATCAGTTTATTTCTATGTTCTTTGTATTTGATAAAAGTCGTCTGTCTGTTTTAAAACAAACAAAATAATAATAATAATAAAAAATCAGACTAAATAAGCAATACAATATATGCTCCAATGAGAAACAATTTCAATATACGTTTACATTATTTTTAATTACCACTTCATTTTTTCATGACTCATCGGTTTTTGAGCACAATATGACCTATTTATGTGTCGACGTGCCATAAAACACTATTCATTCATTCATTCCAATGGCATGATGCGGTTTGTACTTCATTACTGGGATAGTGTTATCATTTGGCCTTTGTTGCCGATTCCTGAAGAAATAATCCACTTACACTGTCATGTTATGATGTATGTCTTATGTGGCAGACAATAGAAGGAAATAAATCACCAATATCTTACATTTGGCTATAGTGACAGAAGATTTGCCATTGCCAACCGCTGCATGTGTTGCCTATTCGACTTCTTATATATTTTTACAACAACATTTAAATATATCGTTCGCTAAATTCTCTGCGTGTTGACTTAATTTCCTTTTGAGGGGATGTACTTACAGGTGTCATTACACAGTTAGCTCCCTTGAACCCACGGTAGGGTAATACGTACGCCTTAAAAAGTAGTAGTGCGTTCTTCGGTTGTAAATATTTTTAATACTGGCTGACAAATACGTTTATTGTTGCTGCAGTTGGATGAACAGAGTCTGAAATTGCATGTGCAGCTATTAGATGACACTGTCATCAAAACATGGCAGTTTTATTGGTGTTGAATAAGAGTAGGAATTCTGGTCCAAACTCTGTAGTTAAAACCCAAAATAGTGCATTGGAGGACACCACTCAAATTAAAAAAAAAAGGGTCAACGTACCAGATTTTGTACAGTTTTTAGTGGGCAAATGACTTAGTTACATAAAAAAGTAACCTTTAGCTTGGAAACTTCCTGTTTGGAATGACCCTGTAAACTTATTCGTATAGGCCAACATAGTAAAAATGCACTGTGTAGTGAGACCTATATTTGTAATGTTTTGTCAAGTGGGATGATGAAGATTTAGAGATTATTTAACTGCTGGGATCGATTATAGGGAAATCCTTCACGAGTGGTAGACGTGTGGTTCTTTTCACGAACGAACGAGCGCACGCGAATGAGTGAAAAAACAAAGCACGTCTACCATCAAGTGAAGGATTACCCAATAATCGATCCCAGCGTTAAATAATCTATTTATTACATTTTAAATTACGTTTTTGCAAACAAATATGCGCTTTTATTGAACGTTATCGTCGGATGACGTCGACGTCAGCAACACTTATTGACGTCTCGATTCAACGTCGCAATGTTAGTTATTATTGTGTTCTGAGTTAGCAACGTTAGTTATTATTGTGTTCTGAGTTAGTTATTGATATTTAGCGATTATGAATATTCTTGCACTGAGAAATCCCGATCTTTCACGCATAGAAATGTAATAAAGGAAACTATCGGGTTTGTGGATTTAACTAACTGCCTACTGAGCGTCCCAAATTAGTAAATGTAACCACTCATTTTATGCAACATCCTCTGTATTTACTATTTAATTTGATATTGGATTTAGTTTAAGGTACAGAGCGGACCTACAATGCCATTGCGTTTAGTTACTGCTTGTTTCGATTTTAGAAATAAAATTTTTCCAGCGGGTTTATATTGTCCCAGATTAATACCTTGTTGGCGGGACTTTAAGACCATAGAAACCGCGGGCCTCGATACCAAGGACTGTAGGCCCGCCGTTTCGATGTGGTGCAAGTCCAAAAAACCAGGTTTTGATCTCGCACAATATAAACCCGCTGGAAATATTTTATTTTTTATCGGACATGGATTTTTATGCATCATGATACATATTTTGTCGAGAAATTGAACAAAATACAAACAAATTCGCACAACTTACATTTTATGTCCATCTCTCAACATCAAACGAGAAAAATATGCAGCTTTATCCTATTTAAATGTGTTGTTGGAACGTAGCATTATTTAAAATGACGCATTCCATTGCATTCTTGTTTCTCATCTGACGTTTAAAATGACGTCTCAGCGGTTAACGTGTTTTTTTGGAGTTTAGAATGACGTCTTTACGGTTGACGTACATGACGTCAGGTATTGTATACACATTTTAAAGCTTCTCCAATAACCAATCAGCATTGAGTATTATAATAAACCATGTTAGGTAGGACCATTGTTATCATTTCTGACATGTTATTGTTGGTATTGCTTGTGATGTTTACTTTTGTGTCTATATGCAATTGGTAGTAATATCTTATACAGTCAACCCTGCCCAGGAGACCGCACCAAACCCACTACTAATTCAATCAATTGACAATCTCATTGAATATACCACTTCTTCATTTCCCGAGTGTTTTAACTTAATGGGTTTGTAATAAAATTATCTAAAAAGAAATAGCTTTACAAATGAAGGTTCTGAAAATCTTGGAATAGGGTGGAATGTGAATCAAAATCGGATGCTAAACGAAAAAGATATATATAGTACGACCATTTGAAGCCGGTGTCTTTTGAAACGGATACGGAAGCCGACACCTTGAGAGCAATGACAGTTATAAATTATCGTCTGAAATAATTATAATTGCAATAATCTAGTATGTTATAGAAAATCAAATTAAAGAAACTATATGCACAATCGTTATACTCAAGCGTCCATGTAATAATGCAATATGTTTACACATCCATTTAATTATTTCTCTTGAACAGATACTAGTGTTTCGATTTCACTTCATTCCTCCAAGAGGCGAATCTTAGGGAGTACGAATTCGATGAATAGCAATGACGATTCCACTGTCTGAAAATACCCTGACGGTTGTTGTTTCCCTAGAACGTGTGTACTATAAGCATTCTTCTAAAAAAAAACAAAAAAACATGTATTTAGGTACAGTTTAACTTTTTTGATTTAAATTATATTTGGCAATTTAGAAATGTCATAATTCTCAAATGGCGGCTGTCATTATCTATTTTGGAAAAAAAATCTAAATGTTTATATATTCTTGCTTGTCATCCCATCTTGATAATTCTATTCCAAATTTTTCAGGACACTCAGTTATAAAGTTGAATGTATTTCTTTTGAAATGGATACCTATTTTAAATGGACATATACTGAAAGGCCACCTGTGTTAACATACCAGTTTTAGTCTTCCGGTAGTGATCTCTTACTTAAATAGATTAATAAATGTTGTTTTGGAGAGAATTGTTATCTCACCGAGAAGTAAGAAAACCTTTTTATTTCTACGAATGCGAAGCATCTCGAGTTGGAATAAAGTCTGTTATCATCACGTGGTCTCGACTTAATTCTATTTAGCGATGGGAAAGCTTACATTAACAGGATTTTATAACGGATATTTTGTCAACAAAACACGTTTACAAATATTTTTTACTGAAAGAATGAGAACATGTTTAAAATTACCTAAACCTTTTAAGCCGATTTTTTTTTTTTTTATTTCATATCCCATCCAACCCCGTCTTCGCTTCTTGGAGAAGGGGTTGGATGGGGTATAAAGGTTTATACTAGGAGAAGAATTCTATAAGCAGTTTGCTTTCGTTCTAAACCTTTAATATGATTGTACAATGCATATATGAAAAATTGTTAACCATTGAAAAAATAAAATATGTTTAAACAAAAGTTAATACTCGGACCACGTAATGTCATTATTAAAGACACGAGTTCTTTTTATTGTTATGACTTAAAAGCAAAATAACTATTTTCGATGACGTCATTAGCCCAATAAGGTAAAATATATATTTTTTATTTCAACACAACTTCTAAAACACTTAAACGATTTCAGTGACTACCACTCATTTTCTTAGTAAGATTATTTCTAAGCCAGTGAATCAAATATATATATTATCTAAACAAATGCTGTTTTTGACATCTAAATCATATATTCTCAGCAGTATATAGTATACTTTATGTTTTACACGTATGAAATGTCACTTTTATTTCGATGCTAAAATCCACGATTTCATTGCTAAGAATAAAATAAATATTTCTAATTTACAACAAGAAACAATGTACGTTTATTATTAACTTAACTTCAGCTCGGTGCATGGGAACGTGCTAATATATACTAACGTTACCAATACACAAAAGACTATTAATTTAATCGTTTACATTTAAACATATCACGTTTACCTAAATAATGCATGTTTGCTAGTTTTGAAACCTTTAAAGAGCATGCATACCAAACTTTATTTCTTATTTTACTTAAATAAACCAGACAGTATGTCTTATGTTTCAAATAACTATATATTTGCGAGCAAAATGTATTAACCAATAAACCTAAATGTTTAAATTATCCAGCATTTAAGTGTTTTTTTTCCATAAAATCCCTTTATCTCGAAGCAGTGATACTTAAAATTAAAGTTATGTGTGTAAACAGCCCCAGGTTATTTATACTATCAATCAAAAGCAGTTATGTTTTGCTTCAATGCTTATCATATCACAACTGCGTTCAAAATGTGTTCTGTACTTAAAAACAAGGATTGGCAAAATACTCTTTAGTATTTTGTGAGAGTGTTTTATTAGTATCACATTTAATGAAACATCAATTCTATACTTTTTAGACAAATATTTATAGACGTTTCATTGACTTAGAAAATGGTAAAGATGTTTTGATAGTGTTTCATTAGTCTTAAACATTAAGTTGGAGTATAGCATTAGTGTTACATTATTATATTTCATGGGGGGGGGGGGGGGATTTCTTTATTTACACTGTCCCGTTTAATTGGGATGACAATAGGGTAAGTGTGAGGTTTGGTGCACCCTAGAACCTGGTTTAATCCCCCCCCCCCTCCCCCCAGTGGCCTTTTTGGCCTCTGACCGTTCCTCGGCAGAAGCCCTTTTGTCAATCCTTTTGTGTTTGTTATGACGTTTGCATTTAATATTACTTTTGCCTTCTCGTTTGTCTGTTTGCGTGTTTGTTTCTGTGTTTTGTGGTTGACTGTCATCATTGAATGCTACTTTCCCTGTCCGACTTTTATATCTTTCTTTTTTTTTTCTCTTTGTGTAAAAGTACAGAATTAGTGTTTCATTAGACCTCTTTATGTAAGAGCACAGCATTAGTGTTGCATTAAACTTATATTCATGTAAGAATACAGTATTAGTGTTACATTGCACTTGAGAATAAAAACAGATGTGGCATTACTTTAGCACTTTGAGAGCTTTATTATCTTCATGCTGAAATCTAAGCCAAATTAACATGATGCATAATACATAGTCACTAAGACAAATAATATATATATTTGATTGTGGATTTAGTCATTTATGTAACAATATATTTGTTTGTTTGTATGATGTTTTACGTAATTTTCAACACCTGTCTCTAGATGTGCCATCCTCCATGAGCAGTTTCCATGGAAATCCATAGAATTCTATGGAAGTTGGAATGGAATTGGATGGAATTTCATAGATTTCTGTGAAATCTTAAAAAAATCCATGAAAATGTGAACAACGTACCATTTGTCCATGGATTTTATCTGACATCAGGAAACACTGCCATTGATTTCCATGGAAAAATGAAAAAAAGCCATGGAAAGTTGGAGAAAATGAATGATGGAAAATAGCATGGCAAATAACTTAAACTCTTTGGGAGATGGAAATCAATGAAAAATGTGGACTTAGAATTTTCTCGATAAAACAAGTGTGGACTTAAACAAATTACGTATACTGGAACATGAAACTAGCAAATGTAATGCTAATTATTCAAATATTTAAACACTAGATATTTATAAATTATAATATAAAAAAAAGTCTGCAATTAAAATTAAATTAATATAAAACTTATTTTATTGTCACATTTTGGGGTTCTGTTTATGACATTACAATTAATAATTTTTTTGTGAGATGCAGTTATTTAAATTAAATATTTAGTAGATTTGCAGAAATAAATTATATTGACTTGTAGCAATGAAGATGTGTATCATTTGACATTTTATCCAAATGTTATACACAGGAAAAATGCTGTGATGTGTGACACATATGTATTCCTTTCTTATGATTTTCATATTAATACAATATGTGCATAATATTATTTACATATGTGCCACATATGTAAATGATACATATGTGGCACATATGTACCAAATATTTTTTACACATCAAAGTAATACACCTGTGACACATATGAACTGTTCACATATGTATTTCATATGAAAGTAATATATATTCAATGCATAAAGTGTTTATATAAATTGTGAAGAAAATTCAAAATTCAAAATTTCAAAATTTCAAAATTCAAAATTCCAAAATTCCAAAATTCAAAATTTCAAAATTTCAAAATTCAAAATTCCAAAATTCAAAATTCAAAATTCAAAATTTCAAAATTTCAAAATTCAAAATTCAAAAATTTTAAAATTTCAATATTCAAAATTTCAAAATTCAACATTCAAAATGTCAAAATTCAAAAATTTCAAAAATTTCAAAATCCAAAATTAAAAAAATTTAAAATTCAAAATTCCATGAATAATTTGATTTAATAATAAAATAATTGTTGCCTATAAATATGTTTATTTATCGACCTGAGAAAAATGATATCGACCTCGGCGATGTATATTTATCGACCTGAGAAAAGTGATATCGCCTCGGTTGATATCACTTTTCTCAGGTCGATAAATACACATATCGACCTCACTAAAAGGCAATAATTTTATAATGTTTAAATATGATAAACGCTGATACATATCATTAATATTAAAAACTAATAGCAACTTCATATGATGGTTATCTGAACATTTGCGAATGAAAGTTGAATATTTGCAGCCTAAGCTGGTGAATTCCAGGTCTGTTCTAGTGTATCTGTCTTTATGCTCCAATCATATTACAAAACTATAGTACAGTGCTTTGGAGTGTATAGAATCATTGGTAGTAAATAATCATTTCCTGTTTAAATTCAATTTTCTTAGCTCATATACTAGTATTTTAGATTATTTTAAAACTTTCCAGGCTTGAAGATATATCATCTCAGCATACATTTATTCAACGGTGAAATTATTTGGGACATTTTTCCATGCAAAATATATCACTACGTGCAACACCTCTCAGAAACAAAAGACCCAAGAGGGCCTGTGGACGCTCTACTGGCTGACATGGCTCTTATAACATCAATGAAGCCAGTGACTGCCATTTACTTTTTTTGAAAGTTTTTTGAAGGCCCTATCGTCTTGAGACAAAATATAGCATGTTTATCTAAATCAAGGGCCATAACTCCGCTGTTACTTGTCCGATCTGACTGGTTTTCGTACTTGTCCGAGCTTTATTGATATTAACAAGGCGGTAAAGTTTGCTAAAGATCGGATAAAAATGAAGGCCCTATCGCTTAATGAGGCAAAATATAGCATATTTAACGAAATCAAGGGCCATAACTCAACTGTTTCTGGTCCGATCTGGCTGGTTTTCAAACTTGTCCGAGCTTTCATTGATACTAACAATCTGGTAACGTTTGGTAAAGACCGGATGAAAAATGAAGGCCCTATCGTCTTAATGAGGCAAACTATAGCGTTTTTAACTAAATCAAGGGCCATAACTCCGCTGTTACTGGTTCGATCTGGCTCGTTTTCGAACTTGTCCGAGCTTTCATTAATATTAACGATCTGACAAAGTTTGGTAAAGATGGGATGAAAAATGAAAGCCCTATCGTCTTAACGAGACAAAAGTTAACGACGGACGGACGAGGGACAACTCGGCATTCCATAAGCTCTGCTGGCCTTCGTCCAGTACAGCTAAAAATGATTCTATACTACCTGAATGAAGTGTGTTTTTGAAACGAAAAATTCATACTGTCACAATAAACTCAGAAATAAATATTTGCTGTTTTAACAAATGTTAGGGACAAAAGTCAAAATGCAAACATCAATAAAGGTTTGGCACTTTTGTAAATATTGGTGCAAATACGCCTATTAAAAAATCACAGTTTCAGGACAATAATTTTAGAAATTTTGCTATCATACAATTAAAAGGGTAGATCTAAATCAGAAATTAAATAGACATTTTCCTTTCATTTTAAAATAAGCACAAAGCACTGTAATCGTTTGAACAGTAATAGCAGGCTTCAAGAAACCTATATATCATTCCATTTTCTTTGGTTAATCAGATTTTAGTATTGTGTTATCTCCTGTATCACGACAGGAAGCACCAACACTACAGAACTAATTATGAACTATTGGACATATAAACACAGGCATAATATATTGGACATTGGACATAGTAACACAGGTATAAGACATTGGATATATTAATACATATATAAGACATTGGACATAAAAACACAGATATGAGACATTGGACATAGTAACACATGTATACAGAATGATATAAGACATTGAACATATTAACACAGGTGCAAGACATTGGACATAGTTACACAGGAATACAGATGTAAAACATTGGACATTGTAACACAGTTATAAGACATTAGACACAGGTATAAGACATTGGGCATAGTAACACAAATATAAGACATTGGGCGTAGTAACTCAAGTATACGACATTGGACATAGTAACACATGTATACATATATAAGACACTGGACATATGTAGTAACAAAGGTGCGATTGTTCATGAACGTTTACGCCCTTTATCCCCTGCTTGAACAGAACTCATTTATATGTCAATAGTACATACTGGATCTTACTAATGACTGTATATTATTGACTTTAATAAAAACTGACCAAATTAAATGTTACTGACAAATGGATATGATTTTATAGTTGCACCACCGGCTATACTGTCACTTGGTGACCTTTCAAGCTTACGTTGCTGGAGGAAGACCCCAGATGCCTCTCCGGGCAATGTTCATGTGCGGGTGGGCACCTGGGTAGAACCACCGACGTTCCCCAAGCCAGCTGGATGGCTTTCTCAAATTTTCACATAAAGATTCCAGGTCCCACTGGGACTCGAACTCACAAGAGGTAGACTGAACAGTTGGGTGGGGGTGGGGAGGGGACACCCCCGACAACAACCGCGTCTTATGCCTATGTTTTGTCATCTAATTCCACGATCAGCAAGATAATTATGGTCCCAATTTCAAAACTGTGGGCGAAAGAAACATAGATAAATCATGGGAGCAACATCCGGAATGTTTTTGTTTTATAGAAATACTTAATTTTCATATCAAACAACAAAGTGTGTGTATGTGTGTGTATGTGGAGAGAGACCCCTGAACTTCAGAGATGACTATAACCGAGAATAAAGTCAGTGTAATAATGTGAACAGAGTAACTGGATTAACACAACACATTTTGTTTTGTTTCGATTGTCCGAGACTTAATTGCTCTCAAAGTTAAAATTAAAAAGTGCAGGGCATATAAAACCAATGAATTATGTTGCATAAATACAGTTTAATGTACTAAATTAAACGTGATTAAAGTTTAAACTTCATGTGTAAAAAAAAAGTCGTTTTATTAGATTGAATATGAAAATTGTTTGTGCAGAATAAATCATTGTTTGGCTCAATAACTATTATTTAATAGTAAATCAAATTATTCAAGGTATTTTGAAATTTTGAATTTTGAAATTTTTGAATCTTGAAATTTTGAAATTTTGAATTTTGAAATTTTGAAATTTTGAATTTTGAAATTTTGAAATTTTGAAATTTTTAGTTTTGAAATTTTGAATTTTGAATTGAGAAATTTTGAAATTTTGAAATTTTGAATTTTGAAATTTTGAAATGTTTTGAAATGTTTTGAAATTTTGAATTTTTTTGAAATCATGTATTTTGAAATTTGGAAATTTGGAATTTTTAATTTTGAATTTTGAATATTCATGGAAATTGGATTTTTCATACTTATTTTTCACAGGTCAATATACAAAAGTCAATATACGTTTTTCAGGTCGATATACCTTTTTATTATATAACCTATAAATAGACGCGTTTTCATTGGCTAAAAAGTAATTTTTTAGAAAAAATATCTAGCGATATTGACCTGTTTTTTTGATATTGACCTGTTTTTTTGATATTGACCTGTTTTATATAATTGTTTTTTTGATATTGACCTGTTTTATATAATTGTAAATTGAGGGTTATATAATAAAACAGTTATGGACTTTTCAGCTGTTATACATGATGTTGATATGCACCAAAAAATCATTATTGACCTCGGCTATCGCCTCGGTCAATAATGATTTTTTTGGTGCATACATGTATCACATCATGTATAACAGCTGAAAAGTCCATAATTGTATAATGTATTCTTTTCATATTCATTACATATGTGTTCTTTTAATATAAAATACATATGTAGAATACATATGTGGCACATAAGTAAAACAGATGAATTTCGTACCTAAATATTTTTCCTGTGTACCCTTCAGCATTCGTGATAAGCCCTTAACGAATGTTTAATTAACCAGACCTAATATGTAGATTCATAATCTTTCCTTACTAACAGATGATCCCCCATTAACTTGGAGCTGATCCTTAAGTCACTGAGAACACTTGCAGGAATATAGACTTGCCACAGTACCACTTTACTTACTGTAGGGCACAGTTTGATTCATCAATTGCATGAGTCATGTTAAAAGTTGCAAGACATATCTTTGTCAATATTAAAATAATATTATAATATACTAATTCAGTCATGTATAAGTATTACTGTAGATAGGTGCATCTCGATGATGAGTCAACCAACAATATGAGACCATACTCTGTTTGTTTTGTAGCACGTCCATTTCAGTTGTCTGCCATACTATTAACTTCTAATAACTGGTAGTTAGAGTACACCATTTATATAATTTAAATAATTTACACCTGTGCAAATACAAACGGAATTCTAGTGACCTTGCTACAAATAAGAATTACTGATTTAAAATGCTGTGGTCACATATAGAAATTAGTTAAAATTACCAGTAATATTAATCACCTTTTTTAATTGGCTGGAAGTACGCAAAGCTATTATGATATTCTAGAGATTATTTCTAGCACTGTCAAAACAATAATGATTTAAGATATGGTACAGGAAAGCATGAATATATATCTAAATATAACAGGTCTATGAGGAAAGTGGTGCAATTGATTGATGTTTATTAAAACTCTATCACTTTAGAAATAAAACAATACTTTCAGCAACCACATATTTATGTTGAAACCTGATTCCTTTATAATTGTTGCCACTCTCCCAACCTTTCAGACATACAATGTCTAGATAACACTAAACAGATGTTGGGGAACTTAGGGGGAACTGACCACCCATTATCCATCTGGCATTAAATGTTGTATATGGCAGATCAGAATAAAAACCTGTAAACCCTACAAATTGCCTCTAACTCAGTCTAAGTGTGGATTAGTTTATACACTTTCAGCAAGTTCGGATTTGAAAAACTGAAAATGTATACAAAGGTTGAAAAGAAACATGTTCACAGAGTTTTTAACTTTAGGATCTTTAAACTTGAATTTCAGAATGTAGCACTTAATGTAAATTAGTTGAAGACCTGGTTACAATGAAAAACAAATGGTGGAACATAAAAAACTATAATGAAACATTTAATGCATTGATGGATTTCATCATTCTGGAATGAACATTATGATGGATTTAAAACTCAACCAGAAACACAAGCAGGAATTAAAGAACACTAGTTTGTGATTATTCAGGTAAGTAAATTACTTTAAACCTCTAATATTATTTAATATTACATTATGGCAAAACATATTTCCTTTGTGTTTATGGTTGCTAATTGAGAAAGCTCTGAAATTAATTGTTTACTTAGTTGTTATATGAGCTAATTTCTTTACTGAAGTTAATGTTTCATCTGTTTCATGCATATATCTTCATCTGTATGTCTTATATAAGAACATTGATAACTTGCAAAGTGGAAGTAGAACTCATGCTAATTTGTTTTTTTTCAGCTGATCAAAAATGAGATATAGGGTCCTATAGAAACCACAGCGTCCGAGCGCAATGGCATCCTAGGTCCACACTGTACTGCAGACAAGGACTTGAAAATACAATGAAAGAGACAAAAAACAACAGAAAGGGTGGTGAAGACAGGGTTACCGACTTGGAACGGTCAGTAGGCAATAAGGCCTACTGGTTAGCTTGAATCGATTTTATATGCGCAAAATCCTCGCTATTATCCTGTCTTCAACACCCAAATAGACAAGACAGTGTAAACAAAACTATATCCCGTCAAAAGGAATTCTCTAACAATAAAGTCCACATCCTGAGAAACTAACTAAAGAAACACATACAAAATAATAAACATCTCAGGATGTATCCAGAATCGTACTGAACAACCATAGTAGTTGCAGCTAAAGAGAAAACCAATCTAGGGTACCACCAGAAAACCCGAGGGACGAAAGCTCATGCACCCACCTCCCTTAGTTGGGGTTTCAATAGGTACAATCATAAAGTCCGAAGAGGTAGTCCAGTCATCGCACAAGTAAAAAGTGAAGCGTAATGACTGACTGTAGATGGGTCAATCACTAAACATGCAGTGCGCTGTAAAACCAAAGGGTTATATCCTTTTCTGACGAACTTCCTCATTACATTTGTGAAGCGGTCAGGAAACCCGTCAGACCCCTTTAACAGTCGAAGTTTATAGACCACATCTCCATAAAATGAGGATAGTCGCAGAAGTGTCTTATGGTTGGTGTTGTACTTTTCCAGCAGACCCTCGTTACGGCGGTAGAATTTAGAGAAAGATCTACGTAGTTTACTTGTATTAACTTGATTTCGATCATTGAAGTCTATAACATCATTACACGCTCTAGCAAATCGAATGAGCTGGGAGATATACACCTGGTATGAGGTAGCACGAGGTACATCTCCATCCAGGTGTGCTGCTACTGTATCCGAACTGTTGGCTTTATTCAACGTGAGCTCTGGTGGATAAATGTTAGTAGCCATATGAGCAAAGAACGGATTATCAATATTGAGTATGTCATCAAGATACCGAGAAGTATTATTAAAGGCATCAATAATTTCACCCTGGCTAGCAGGTGACAAACTCAACATAAAATCTCTTTCATAGCAGTACAAAAACAAATCTGCAACAAGTGGCGCACAGTTAGTACCCATAGGAATACCAACAACCTGACGGTAAATAGTTTTACCATATCTTATAAAGATGTTATCCAGAAGAAAAGATAAGGCTCTGCAAACATCAGTACAAGTCCACAAATTATACTTATCAATGGGGGCGTTAGTAAAGAAATCCCTGACATTAGTACAAGCTAAAAAAGTTGTACCTTCTCTAGCAAATGTCTTCTGAATATGCTGAAGAAATTTTTCTTTGATAAGATTATTTGGTAGTATAGTATACAGTGTAGAAAGGTCGTAGGTGCTTAGAGAAGAGGCATGAAAATGCTTACACCGTAGTTTGTCAAGAACTTCTCCAGAGTTTTTGATAGACCAAAAACAGATTGATTCCTGAATTCTCGAAGGCCTTTCCGCAATAAGGATAACTCCTGCTGACTATGTCTGACAGTTGCACAACATTGAAGTTTACAACAGGACCATGAATAATTTGATTTCTTATCACATAATGGTAAGTATAATGGTTGTTTAAATAATATGTTGTATGTACTTAAATAAACCTTGTATGACAAGATGTGAACTTGAGGTGTTGGTAACATAATTGTTTTACTTTAACTACGCTATGTAGTTTGATGAATTTACTGTTTTATGACAGTGGTTATAATATCCATAATATATGTCCCTTAGATAATTTATACCATACCAAGCTATAAATTATTAGAACTCAAATAATTATGCCAAACGTGTAATAGCATGATAGTTTAACAATTACAAATATACTTTAAAGTTGTATATTTATACATTTTGAATGCCTTATTAACACAAATGTTATAAATTCATAAACAACTATTAACATGAGATCTAGACAACAGTCTTCAGAGTTGAATGGAAGAATGGATTCAGTGAAAATGGATTTACCATCGAATGCAAAATTATTATTTTTCACAATGTATTTTTTCCACTAATGCCGTAACAGTCAAATTCCACATGAGTTGTAGAGATAGGCTTACCTTGACACGTACTTGTGACTGTCTTAAGTAAAAGGGACATAGAAGGATAACACATTATTTTGAAGCAGTTCTAAATGTTAAAGTCTACCAGTAGGTTGTGTTCAGTTTTTTAATTGTCATAACTGTTACTTTATTTTTTGCCCTCAAAGGCCAAGGTGACACTTAGGGTCAGAGGTCACACATGTTTTGGGGGCATTTGTCAATTATTGACATTTTCTCTCCTTTGTTTATTGTTTTGATGCATGATATACACAAACTGTATACTCAAAGTTCTGAAAGTTCGGACTATATTTTAACCGATTTTGTGTGTGTTAAATATATATTTTTTGTATTAATTTTGTTAGTGTTTTATTAGTATTTGTTACTAGTATTCTATAGGTGTTTTGCTGAACAGTACATCATTAGTGTTTTGTTAACAGTGTTGCATTGATGTTTTGTTAAGTGTTGCATTGATGTTTTGTTAACAGTGTTGCATTGATATTTTGTTAACAGTGTTGCACTGATGTTTTGTTAGGAGTCTTTTATTAATGTTTTGTTTCAGTATTTTATTGGTGTTTTGTTAATATTCAGATTTCAGTGCAGCATTAGTATTTTGTTATTAAACAGGGTTTTATTGGTGTTTTGTTAACAGTGTTTTGTTAGTGTTTCATTAGTATTTTGTTAACCTCATTTGCATGTCATTTGTGACGCTAATACTGCTCTAATAATGGCTGTTGGGAGCTCTACTTGTCAGAGCTGGCATAAAAGTCGAACAGGAAATTTAGCATTCGCAGAACACAACCAACCAAAAGCACGCATACAAAGAAAACACCAATTACGAGAAACACTGGAAGCAAAGCATGTGGCACTACAAACGTAACATTGTTAATCAGTGAAGGACTTATAAACATATTTATTGCATACGCTTTTACAATCTTCGTATACTTTCAATGTAACAGGATACGTCAATATTCGCCAATACTGACGTGTAGTAAAGTCATAAAAGTCATATTGGGTGTGTAATGTATACTCATTCGTGATTGGTGAAATTTTCTGTTCATGTCAAAGAAGCTATGTCACGTGATGTAAACAATGTTGATTTCATTGTGAAAATTCCCACGATGTAACGACATGTTTATTTTCAAATAAATATTTTCGATGAAAATTAAATGTTAAAACCTATTGTTTTGTTCTAATTCTTCATTTTTATATTAAAAATGCGTATGCAATAAAAAGGTTATTAGGTTTATATTGGGATATATGCATTCGTTCTTTTGCGCATAAATATTGCGCTCCTAAACTCGCGCAATATTAATACGCGAAAGAACTCGTGCATATATCCCAATACAAATCTAATAACCTATAATTATTGCAAACGCAATTACAAGGTCCGTTTACTTTCAGTGTAACGGGAAACGTCAATATTCTCTCATACTGACGTGTATGTAGTACAGTAATTTTGGCTGTGTAATGTATACTCGTTCATTATGAAAATTCCCACGATGTGATGTAACCGACAATAAGTTTGTTTCAAGTAAATATGTTTGATAAATTAAATGTTAAAACCTATTGTTTTATTCTAATTATTCGTTTATATATTAAAAATGCGTATGCAGTAAAAAAGTTATTAGATTTGTATTGCAATATATGCACACGTTCTTCTGCGTATACATATCGCTGGATTACTAAAGTAGCGCAATATTGTCACGCTGAAGGACTCCTGCATATATCCCAATTCAAATCGAATAACCTATAAATACTGACAGTCTATGAAAACGCACCGTTAACTCCACATGTTTATGCTGTTGAATTATTCGCAAACCATTTGGAATAAAACTGCTGAACCAGTATTTCTTATTTTTAAAGTATTTAATCTTGATACCTAACTTGTCTTACGTGTTTATTGGTAGACCTTTATGACAATCAATTGCGCAGTTATTTACCTTGCCATTTACCATTGTTTACTATGGATAGTCATAAAAAGAAAACTGTTCCACTAAATTTCAACCTGCATTAACCTGTCTCTTAATAAATTCCAATTGAATTTACAGGCCTGTTTATTGTTTGACTTCTGACAGTATAATTATGCAATGAATGTTTTCCAGAAAATGATTTCTTTGGGCAATGTGTAGATGTGCACGTTTAAACGTCGACTAGTTATATGGATGATATTATATGTTCTCCAAAATGCCTAAACATTTTTAAAATTTATAATAATTTGTTTTGTGGTGCGTTTCCATTGACCGAGAGTATACTTTCATGTATTATATTAAATTCAATACATGTTATATATGAATTAGTATCTGTATTTCTTCCTGGATGAACAACCCATTGCGTAAACAACTATATACGAATAAAAGGTACACATATCAGTTAACACTCGTTTTTCTGCGAATACACACTCCTTAAAGCTACAGAGTCTCTATTATAACTGGTAATAACTCATGAATATGAAGGAGTCACGTGTGAAGTAGTTTAAAATAGACGAACACCCCAAACGTTGGTATATCAGCAGAAATCAATGCGTAAAATATCATATTTTTATTTAGCCTTCGTACAGGTAACATCCATAAACATACGGCTTCATGTGATAAAAAAGTAATTGCCCGGAACGGGATTTGAACCACAGCGCTTTTAAATTGTACGTTTAACCACTAGACCGCGGCCATTTATTGGTATGTTGTAGCATTTTTATCCCAAAATACGCATTGCGTAATAACTAGTGAACACACAAACTCATCAAGCGCTAAATAACAAGTCGGGATATTGTTGTTTTGACGCGGAATATTAGTTTCATATTGATAACATAATATTACATCAGGCAATGTTAATTTTCACGTGCGACACGATGGACTATATATTTATTGATTCATCTTGAGTTGCGTTCAGATAGGTTGTTATTTTGCCTCTTAATAAATAGTAGTTAGTATACCACTTTCTCAAGAAGAGTTATAGCTCAGTGGATAGAGCACCGCACTTGAAATCAGAAGGTCGTGTGTTTGAGTCCCGAAAGAGGTAACGTTTTTCTTCTTCTGTAAATCATAATGTTACCTGTGTATAAATGCGAGGTGCACTGGTCAATGTCTATACAATACTTGTTTTTCTTTGCGGACCTTGTTCTCTTCGTGCACTGGCACGGGGTTTTCGAGCGCTGCGAAGTTTGGGTATAAGCGGGTACTACACGTGGCTTGGTCATTCGACAATCGTCTCGCAGTCATTTAGGTTGATGTGGTTCTGTTTATTCTACATCATGAGTGAGGACGAATCTTGCAATAACGAAGATGGACAATTTAAATTTAGACCAGGTTCTCGACAAGCAACGGATAATATGTTTAGACCAATTAGAGTCAAGGTTCGCATT
The DNA here is from genome assembly GCA_037043455.1 of Cyrtodaria siliqua. Taxonomy (NCBI): domain Eukaryota; kingdom Metazoa; phylum Mollusca; class Bivalvia; order Adapedonta; family Hiatellidae; genus Cyrtodaria; species Cyrtodaria siliqua. Next base: position 36,567 of record JAWPHD010002040.1, on the reverse strand, counting down.
CTTGACTAAAACTAAGGTTACGTCGCCAGAATTCAATTTTACGAATGAAGGTAATCGGGTACAGTTTCAGTTTAACACCGAGCGCATTGAAGGTCTGAAGTGTATTGATACATTGTGTGGAGTGGACACAAAAGCAGTGACGAATATTGTAAACTCTGAGGTGGATTTTCTGAATATTCTTAAAATAGCCGACAAACATTGTTGGGACACTGTCCGTGAATATGCTGACAATCCTATCGCTGACGATAGTGAGGACGCCACTAAACTACGAGGGGCCATTGCAAGGTCCATGCGTAACAGGAGGTTCAAACCTTATCAGTCATCTGGGAGATCGGCTTCTGCTACCACTACCTCAGTCGAACAGCCGAACACAGCTCCGAGTTCCTTTGGCAGCTTTCAAGGAGGAAATGGTCCAGCGGTGCAAAAACGCAATCTACAAGGAGCCTTTAACACAGGAAGCGGCCCGGGGCCCTGTTTCGCCTGTCATTTGTACGGACATTTTGTCAGGGACTGCCCTTACGTCCAGAGGAACACAGCCCCAGTACAGCAGCCAGCCGGTCTTGGAACAAATGCAGTCGCCAAGTCTGAATGCCAACCAGAGAGAAAGTGAAAATGTTGAGTATGCTTTAGATGTTGATGACATTTTGATTTCTAGTAAACATAGCTGTGAGAGAACAACTTTTGAGAAAAGCAAATATGTTAAAGATAGTTTACTCATTTAGATTTTTCGCGCAATGATTTAAAATGTAATGCTTTTATTGAGTCTGTTATTGCAGAAGGTTACAAAATTCCGTTTGATACATTACCAGCACAATTTTATTCAAAAACCAATACCTCTGCAATCCAACACTCGGCGTTTGTTGAAAAGGCTATTTTAGAACTTAGTGAAAATTGGTTTGCTAAGGAAGTCGATTCTATGCCTTTTTGTACTAAGCCGCTTACAGTTTCCGTTGATAGCACAGGCAAAGAACGTTTAATATTATATTTAAGGCATCTAAATCAGCATGTTCATAAATTCAAAGTTAAATTTGAAGGATGTAAAGAAGCTCTTAACTTTTACAAGTCCGGAACTAAGATGTTTAAGTTTGATTTAAAAGTGGTTATTACCACATCAATTTGAATAAGAAATTTCAAAAGTTCCTTGGTTTCAGATGGTTCATAAACGGGAAACAACGTTTTTTTGTATATACTGTTTTGGCCTCTGGCCTTTCTTCGGCTCCGTTTTTATTTACTAAATTGTTAAGGCCACTAGTAAAATACTGGAGAAAGTTGGGTTTTCAGGTTATCGTTTATTTAGATGGAGGGTTGGGTATAGAATCGGCATCTCGGTGTTTAGAGGTTAGTACAAGAGTCAAGGAAGATTTAAACAGATCTGGGTTAATCACAAACGATGAAAAAATTATCTGGGAACCTTCTGATATTATAGAATGGTTAGGTCATATATGGAACATGCAAAAAGCTAGTGTAGAACTTTCTCCTAAAACACTTTTGAGTCTAGTAGATCTCATTAGTCGCATATTAAACGGTCACATATTATTTCAATGTCCTTTAGCTTATGAAATATTTACCTGATCATGACAAGACGCATGCAGGTTCTTATATCTAACAGGGGTAGCTGAGATAGATCTCGGGTTTTGAACTCGGATGTGAGGGGAGAATTAGATTTTTGGCTAAATAACCTTAATAGGTTGCCCTTCAGGTCAATTAATCCGTTAGTAAGAATTCCAGAAGGAATTATATTCGTAGATGCAAGCTCTTTTGCGGGAGCAGGGATCCTCATTAGCTCTCAAAGTAAAGTTGCACATTACATGTTTTCAGAAGACGAGAACAAATCTAGTTCCACATACAGAGCATTAAAGGCCCTTGAATACATATTATTATTGTTTGCAAATGTTCTCGGCCAAAAGTTTGTAAAAGTTTACACAGACAATCAAAATTTGGTTCGTATAGTAAATTAAGGTAGTACAACAAATGGTTTGCAAATGTTGGCTAGGAATATGTTTGCATTACTACCATAACACAGCATTTTACTGGAAGTTGCGTGGATACCACGGGACCAGAATTTTCAAGCGGATTATTTTAGCTAATTGTTTGACTCGATTCTTCAGTTTTTGATTTGTTTAACCGTAAATGGGGCCCTCTTGGTGCAGATATATCTGCTGATAGCTCAAACAAGAAGCTGAATGTGTTTTACTCTCAGTTTTGGTGCCCGGGTACTTCAGGCGTTGATGCGTGTGCGTATGAATGGTCGGGTGTAAATAACTGGTTGGTGCCACCTGTCTATTTACTACCAAGAGTTTTGCAGCATCTCACTATGTGCAAAGAATTTAGCACATTAATTGTTCCTAAATAGGAGTCGGTAACTTTTTGGCCACTCCTAGTGGATTCGTTCACGGGTAAATTTAAGCCATTTGTTAAGGTAGTCTACAGTAAGCCAAAACTCTTTTTTCATACCAGGTTCGTACAGAGACAGCGTGTTTGCTATTTCTCCATTTAACGGAGACGTTTTAGTATTAAGAATCGATGCTAGATGGTTCGATGGTTAGAGTTGATCTGTAGGTCACCTAGAAATGGCAATTTTTATTGGGTAATAAAAGCGAGGCTAATATTCCGGCGAATCAGATTGATTTCATTGATCATAACCATAATGCAATTACTATATTGTTATGATTACTTTCAAGCGTCTATAGTTGGGAGAATTGATATTTATCATCATTCTACGGATTCAATCGTTTTTGATTTTTATTATGTTCAGAGTCCATAAACATGATAAAGTAAATTAGAAAAAAAAATAAAAAATTATATATAGATTATTTAGGAATCATTGATCTTTAACATTATTTAATTTTATAGACTTTAGTTAAAACGGTACTGTTGGTTAAGGGTATTACATTGTATACATATCTATTTATTATTAGATTAGTAGACTGGGTTTTGGGGTTGGGATCCCAAGATTACATTGTCGTTTGAACGGAAACGATAACTGTTTTTCGCTTTGTAATAGGATGGAAATATATCCTATTATGTCTATATTGTATTTTACATATGGATTACGGTATTGACGTAGAATATTTGTTTATATTGTATTCACATATGGATTATTGTATGGATCTGTTTTTAATGATAACTGTTTTCGTTAAAGGAAGCGATAACTGTTTTCGCTTTGTAAATGGAGAGAATTGTATATTATTTGCTATGTTTATATTGCATAATGCGTATTATACTTGGAATATAAGGTATGGATTTGGCTGGCTTTCAACGATAATTGTTTTCGTTGAAAGGAAACGATAACTGTTTTCGCAGACATATGTTACATATTCTGTAGTGTACATATACGTATGGAGTATATGGATGTATGGATGGAATATATCGATGTGATAGTACGGTAGTGTATTATTCGCCGATGCATAATTTTTGTGTCATTCGTTCGTTGTAATATTTTTATTTTTTTGCAGAGCAGTTCATGGTCAGATCTGAAATATTACGAAATTCATCCTATTCTTGGAAATGCAGCACACAAGATACCGGACTTGATTAAGGCAAAGAATACAGTCACGAAATATGACAGTTATTTCCAGAAATTCATGAATTGGTGCAAGTCATTAAGTTTCGAGTACTTACCTGCCAAGGATTCGACATTTTGTTTATTTCTCAGTGATCTGTTAGATAAACAGAAATGCCATTCTGTGTTAGATAGTTATTTCTATAGTTTCAAATGGAATCATGAAATCGCGTTGTGCAACCCTAATCCGTATGACAGTAAGTCTGTTATAATCATATATGAAGGCTGTAGAAGCACTATGGCACAACTTTCCATCAAGAAAAGATCTATCACTGTAGACATTATAGAGAAAATTGTGAACAAGTGCTTAGCTGAGGATAATGGTGATTTGAGTTTGACATCATTAAAGCTTTGTTGTATGTTTATTCTTAGCTTTACGGAGTTTGTTCGTTTCAATGAGCTTAGTTCAATAGCAATGAACGATATTGAGTTTTTTGATTCACATGTAACTTTAAAAGTTAGGAAAAGTAAAACTGATATCTATAAACAAGGTTCTGAGATTGTAATTGCTAAACACCTAACAAACTTGGTTGGAAAATATATTGCTGCAGCAGGTCTCTTTTTTTCAGCTTCCCAGCTTTTATTTTGTAAAATAAGATGGTACAAAAACAAGGGTAAATATGTGCTAGCTGATAATTCAGTTCCCTTGTCTTACACTAGGGCAAGAGAGATTCTGTTAGACGCTTTACATTCTGTAGGAGAGGGCAAACGTGCATTTGGGTTACAGAGTTTCGGCGTTTGCCAATAGTGTTTGACACACAGACGGCAGATTATTATGTAAACATGGGCGTTGGAAATATGTGCTTCAGCCGACGGTTACGTTCATTATAATATTTCTAAACGGCTCTCTGTATCCTAGGCGTTGGGTTTTTAATTCCTTCTATCTTTGTTTCGAAATTAACCGACTGCAATACACGATCGTCACCTCCGAATGGTTGTTGTTTTCATTTATCGTAATGGTATAGGAAAGAAATTATTTATTTTTGGACGAACGTAGTGAGGTAGAAAATAATTGTTTTTCTTTGCGGACCATGTTCTCTTCGTGCACTGGCACGGGTTTTTCGAGCGGCTGGAAGTTTCGGTATAAGCGGGTACAACACGTGGCTTGGTCATTCGACAATCGTCCCGCAGTCGATTAGGTTGGGTGTGGTTCTGTTTATGTCTTATTGATTTGGTACTTTAAGGAAGATGAAATTACGTGAATTGTAATATTTTCAAGTATATTACATAAATAGTCTTTCTTTCATTGTGTTCACTTTGATAATGAATAATATATATTGTTTGGTTTCATGTTTCAAATGAAGTGTTTTTAGATAAGCATATAACACCAACAGACGTCAAAATCCCGCCGTTAAATATCCCGAGGATAGCTTGGCACTTGCCACGGGTACACTTTTCCTCCAAGTGGGGTTGGGAGTGGGGATGGGTGGGTTTGGGGTTCGTGTGCGGCTAGGGTATGTCAGTGAAGGCTATTTGGTTACGTACATTTTAACTAAAATGAAAAAAAACAACATGTGTCCGACACTAACACGTAAGTATTAGTGTTCGTTTTTGGATCCTTTTATAAAGATTATTAATTTTATTTTAGGTATAGTCTATATGTTTTTTCTCCAAATGCTTTTCAGTATGATATTAAAGGAGGTATATGATACGTAACGTATACGTAGTATTATAGTATGATACTTTCGTTTAAATATTAAGGGTTGTATTAAATTGTTACAAGTTTCCTGGTCTATATGTTTTGTAAATAAACGTATAAGTTGGAATTAAATACGATGTATGTATGAAATTAACCGTCTGCAATACACGATCATTACCTCCGAATGGTTGTTGTTTTCATGTATCGTAATAAACAAATGGTATAGGAAAGAAAATATTTATTTTCGGACGAACGTAGTGAGGTAGAAAATAAATCATATCCTGCGTTAAATTTGCTCGCTTAAATACCCGATTTCGACATGAGCTGGTGAACATGAGTCTGCCGTTTCCAAAGGTCCATTATCATACTCTTTTTTTTACAAATAAAGACACGCCTACAAAGAAGAAATCGATTGATATAGAGACTCTGTAGCTTTTAGCGGATAAATATTTCGCTCAAAAAGTAGTGCATTATTAATTCGAGGTAGAACTCGTGCATATATCCCAATACAATTATAATAACCTAAAATTATCTGCCATTGTTAACGCAGGTTTCATGAGACGGGCTCCTAAACAGGGTAATTGTACTGTTTTGTATGAAGTTTATTCTGGTATCACAACTCATGGATGGATTCGTTTTAATATAGCTTGTAATTAGATATTCAATGTGTTCTGATAGGGACATGTTAGGGACATGTTCGCGAGACCTTGTCAAATAACAGTACACCATATTTCCCTTATATATTTGAAAACAGTTTCACCTTTATATGTTTAACCTAATTCAGCAATACTTAAAGCTTTATTTGTTTATGTTTATCATTGTATGCCTATAATATGACATATTTATGGATCAACGTGCCAAAAAAGCAAGTATTTCAATGTTATATTATCAAACCTTTTAACACATAGTCTACAGCGTATCCGTGGCCGAATGGTTAACGACGTTGCTTTGTAAACCTTCGCATCTCACCGCTGCGGGTTCGAATCCCAATTGGAGCTCGACTTGTAAGTGAGGAAGTGTCGATTCTTACGGATGGCGGGAGGTGTACAGTACTGGTTCTACCCAGGAAACGTGAGTGGTCTGCCTCCACCGCAAAAACTCGACCGTCATATGTAACCTTACATGTGTTGAAAATGGCGCGTAATTGTAGTTAAGGAAAAACTTCTCCGGGTCTTTTAGTTGATATAGAAGTCTACTTTCTTTTGGATATGTACGGCTCATTTAGTTCATGTGTATCCATTTAATACAGAAGCAATGTATTTTAACAATTCTAAAAACATACCAATACTTCTGAATTGTACATTCTTTAAAGCAGAAATTATATGTTAAAATGCTACTGCATACATGATCGTAAAGAGAAATGTTCGTTTTAAAAGAATATGTGCCACGTGGTATATATTTAACTGAAAACAAATCACAATTAAGAGAATGCTATCAGTTTGTCAACATTCGTCATATTACAGTCGAACTTATTAGGCACAACAAATAAGTCATATAGAGAAGCCAAAAACAAATAAAAGAGTTCTTGACATAATTTCTTTCATATATTTGGATATACAGACACAAACATTTTGAAAATATGTCCGTTATAATTAATTACACGCTATTGTGCAGATATACTGCCCGTGATTGCACAGTTGTGCTTGGTTTGTATATTTAGAAATAAGAAATACCCAGTTAAGAACAGACGTTTGTGCGGAGATGCGGTCGGTCGGAAATACATTTTTTTACATATCCGCCTGCCGCTCTGTCTGTCTAATATTACATATATTAAACATGGCGATTGCTAGCGCTGCTAGTTATACTCCATAATCAGAATACGATTTTCTCTTCGTTTTACTATAAAAACAAACCTACAGCTGATTCTCTTTGCAATAAAATTACTATCACAACGGGATTTCGTTGGGAAATATGACTGGAATAAGAGGCCGTATTATCGACATTATCATTAAAGCTACAGAGTCCCTATATCAATCGATTTCTTCTTTGTAGGCGTGTCTTTATTTGTTACTTCATGTTCACCAGCTCATGTCGAAATCGGGTATTTAAGCGAGAAAATATAGTGCAGGACATTATTTACTGTATATACATCGACCAGTGCACATCGTACCTGTACACAGGTAACAGTAATTTTACCGACAAAAAATGTTTCGGGGCTCGAACACACGACCTTCTGATTTCAAGTCCTGTGCTCTATCCACTGAACTACAACGCTACTTGAGAAAATAGTACACTAACTACCATATATTATGAGGCAAAATAACTAAACATGTTTGAACGCAACTAAAGATGGATCAATAAATATGTAGTCCATATTGTCGCACGTGTAAATTAGCATTGCTTGGTGTAATACTGTATGTTATCGATATGAAACTGATTCTTCGCCTCAAATCAACCAAATCTCGACTTGTTATTTAGCGCTTGATGAGTTTGTGTGCGCGTTTGTGGTTTGTTATTACGTAATGCCTATTTAGTGTTAAAAATGCTACAACATACTAATAAATAGCAGTGGTCTAGTGGTTGAGCGTATATCTTTCAAAACTTACAAATGCAAGTCTGTGGTTCAAATCCCGTGCCGGGCAACTTCTTTTTATCACATATATTCTGGAGCCGTATATTTATCGATGTTACCTGTACGGAGGCTAAATAAAAATGTGAAATTTTACGCATCGATTTCTGCTTATATACCGACTTTGGGGGTGTTCGTCGATTTGAAACTACTTCACACGTGACTAATTCATATTCATAAGTTATTACCAGTTAAAATAGGGACTGTACAGATTTAAGAGCGCACGATGCGCAATCAAAAAGCTTGATTTAGCTCAACAGTGCCAAATGCACCACAAATGACTTACGGTTGAAAGCAATAATTATAATTCAATCAAAATGTTATTATCATAGCAGGCAATTTATTAAAATTAGTATAAATCTGAAAAATACTTCAAAATAACCACGAATATGTTCGCATAACTACCGCCCGGCTAATAATACGATATTTACGGTTGTTTATTATCGTCTAAATGCTTCACACACTATTGTTATTAAAATAAAACGCGCCAGGAATATTAGTTGTGTATTTTAGATGGCAAAAATCAGGCGAAGTAGTATGATGAAAAAACCTGCAGTTGTTTACGTCTCATCATTATTTCGATGTGTAAAATGTTTCCTATAGAAATAAATGTACAGTATCAATAAACGCGCACAAACTTTGTCTTTATTATGACTCGGTTTAAGCATAATTCGAATGCCATTGCAGTCATTCATACTTATCGACTCATGAGTGTGTCATAAACGCTATTTTACATCTCATATTATGACAATTACCATGTGAAATATTTCTCCACCCCATTACTATCATGAACAATACACAGGTCAAAAACTTAACGATGCAGGAGTCATAACATTCAAGGTACGTGTAGTACATACCCTGGATTTAACTACCTCCCACACAATGAGACATATTTGTACCTAAAACTATTTATATTGTTATCATTCACCTAGTTTTGATACTAATTTTTTAATGTTTAAAGCTGTCCAAAAGTGTAATAATAGCAAGCAAAAGCTTCTAATTTGACAGCGTGTTTAAACATGACTGTTGACTGTGTTTGCCCGTCAATGTTGCTGTGACTTATTGATAACTCTGCCTCTTGAATGCCTTCCAGTGTCCACCTGTTATTATCCTGCTATTCAACACAACTATTTTCAGTCTTGCGTTTACTTTCCTAGTCCTCTTGTGGTTATTATTTTTTATTATTTTTTTTGTTAACGTTTTCCTTCCCCAGATATCTTCATATTTCTTTTATTTTCATATTCGTGTCTTTTTCGTTTTTAGGTTGTGCAAGCAAATAGTTAACTGATAGAAATGTCAAACTGGATACTTAATAATTCTATTCAATAGGTGTGCAATAGGTTCATAGTTATTTTTTTTCCCGTAGTTGTCATGCACACATGTTTTGTAAAAACTTGTTTCAAGGAGTTTTCATTCGTTCCAATCCTCGTAGCTGATATGCACAATTATTTTGTAAAAACATTTACCAAGGAGTTTTCATTCGTTCCAATCCTTTCATTGGTGAACTATTAAAGGTATTCATTTACTCATTTGAACACAATGTGTTTAAACCAATAAGGCAATATGACACAACACGAAGAGCATGATGTGTTTCCTAACATTTTCCAGACAAAAAGTAATAAAAACAACATCTCTCCTGAGATCCGGAAGTGAATGGATACGGCTCATAGCATGCAGCAGTCATGAATTTATAACTATTTATTGCGACATGCGCTCTAGCTAAGGAGTGCACGTGTCACATTTATGATTATCGATTTTACGATTAAAAAAATATTTCCTGAGTGGCCTGACACCCTATGTAACAATCAATTGTTTGGTATTACGTGCTCTACAATGGGATTAGTAGACTATTTGCTAGACAAATGCTATGACCATACAAACTCGATTTGAACCCTGAGTGATAGCGTTTTGCAAATACTAATTGTATGACATCTGAGCGGATAAGACTACATGCGCAAAAAGAATCGCATGCCAGTTTGTTGAGAACAAATAGTTGAAAAAGTGAAGGAAAATATAGATTTAAATATATTAGAACAAATCAGAACTAAGACATTTCCTAAATAAAACCATGTTATTTTCCCATTGGTCTATCTATTTGTCCTAGCAAATATATTAAGACAGTGTTTCTCATTTTAACATATGCACGTATAGTTATGTATATTTATTAAAAAGGCAGACCTTGCAAATGTAAAAACGACAATTAATAAAATGTTCTACACTGTACTTACCGATATAATTATATCGTTTTCGAGTACAGCAAGGAAGAAATGAGGATATAAATGTAAACACTGTTTTTACTCGTGTAAAGATCTGTCGGTCGCTCCTTCCTTATACAGAAACATTCATGAACATTTATAGATACCAAGTTAAAACTGGCTTTACCATAAAAACAGTTTAAATGTGTTCAAAGGCATTTCGATATCCTGAAACGAATACCAGAAATGCCATTTTGCTATAATCATAAAAAACATAGTCTTAAAATATAATCAAATCATCAACGTTAACATATAACTTATCAACATCCAAGCTGCCGTTTAAGATAGACAACTTACCTATTAACGTAGGAGGATCTCGTTCCATTTTGGCTCTGCAAGTCTGTTTTAGGGAATCGAGAACCTGAATCAAGTATGTTTGGACCGCACCCGCGCCCGTGGCTGATGTGCTAACATTGTCTATTTTATTTGGAGTGGAGGTATTACGTGCATCTTTGAGAGTCATCGTGTGGTTCAATGACATCGTTTCGGCAGTAATTATGAATACTCAACGCAAACAGAAGTTGACCAACAGATCACCGTGCTTGGAAGAAATTGTTCAAGGTTTTGACATACACTTACGCTATTGTAACCATTTGCTTGATACACATAATGTTTCCAAAGTTCCTGTAATCACCTCACTTTTAGTTCAGGTCTTTTATAATTGAAAACACCAGTTTCATCAGATCAATTGTCGGTAATTTGATGAATGTACTGGGAACACTAATCACATATTACAATATGATTATAACATGCACGACACAACGTTTCCTTTGACGACAGTAAACCGAAGGTTCAACTTTAAAGTTGGTGTATACACTCTGTTAGTTGTTCAAAAGCGATAATTTACGACATAAACAAAGGTTTTACTTTAGTTTATAGTAAGATACCATTATCATATGTCGATATTAATCGAGAATATAAAATATACAACAGTCACCCCTTCAGACGTATTATAGTAAATTCCTACTTGTGTATACAACTTTCCACAATCAAACTATGGATAAGTTTTTCTTAAAATGGATAACTTGAGACCATTCACAGTTACTCGCTACCAACAACTGCCGATATATCGTACTAGTCCTATATATTAGCAATATGAAAGCAGCATGCACGGAATATATGTTAGCCACAGTGATATATATAATAACACGTATTTGTAGAAATCCTTTGGAGACATTCTATATTCCACGATAGCTCTTCAAGACAACACTGATCTTAATCGAAATATTCTTCACGGAATCAAATGATTGCTCAGTCAACATCTGTATCCACTAATGCGCTCGACGTGCTAAAATATCAAATATAATATACAATATAGAACATTGCCATGTTTTGTATGGTTAATTTAGTCGTTTGTTCAACCATCGCATGAATGACTGTCAATGACATGGTGTATTCGACAGTCAATCAGAAATAAAAACGTATGTATCGGTGGTTTTCTCAAATGTCAACACAATCTCCATTATCTACTACGACGTTATTATATTAAATATAGTCAATGCTACTGAATTGTGTATTCAGCGATACACTTTATTTTACTATACCTTTTAATCACTGTGCATCATATGTTCACTTTTACACGTTTGCAATTTATTTATGTCTACGCTTACAAACAACTAAACTACAATTCCCACAAGAAAAGCCGCGTTCTTACAAATAAAGGAGCGACAGAAAATTCTGTTTTCTGAAAATCCAATACTATCTACTACTACCTCAACTCCCAAGGATCGTGCGCTAGTTGATCGCATTAAGAGTTACGCCCTGTTACCCACGTGACAAATTAAGAGCCAATACCATACAGTTACGTTATTGCGTAAAACAAGTAATATACACTTATTTGGACATCCTCAATTTTAATTTTAATTTAACATTTAATTTAATGAATACAATCAGCGGCAATAACTCTTTCACTCATATGTTGGTTTTATTATATGGCCAAGACATTACGTGATCCCACCTTAATTCCATTAAGCGATGGAAAAACTTATATTAGCTGAATTTTATAACGTATATTTCGACAATTAAAAGCATTTTTTACTGAAAAAAGGCGATAACCATTTTAAAATTACCAATTAAATGTTTTAATTTTACAATATGCAAACTTTTTAAGCCGAATTAAGGTTTTATTTCATACCCCAGCCAACCCCGTTTTCGCTTCTTGGAGAAGAGGTTTGATGGGATATGAAAGTTAATACTCGGACCACGTACTGTCTGATTTAAGTAAACATTGAAAACGAATTTGTGGAACTTTAAACATCATTTTGTAATGTTTAGAATACAGAACTAGAATTTACTTATTTTATTATCATGAATATTAAGGGACTTTTTTGATATATTAAATGGCCATACTGCCGTAATCTAGATATAAATTATGCTCATTCTAACTCATCCAGCATGTTTATGGTACACTCATCATAACCAAGTATAGATCTAGTCCAATATATTTTAATTTCGCTTATTCTACTCAGTTAAAGGAAAATTACTCTCGAACGCGTACGCTTATACTTTAAACATTATTTAGCGAACTACCAAAGAAACCACATCCAATTCATATATTCAAACATATTCCGCGGCCATACCTCTGTTAAGTATGCGTTATAGGGTAAGTTTTATTATTGGTGCACCTAAATACCTGGTTTAAACACCAGCGGCCTTTGTTCCACGGACCTTTCCAAAGCGGTAGCCATATTGTCAACCTTTTTATGTTTGCGATGTAATATATCTTGTCTTTTTATTCGGCTGCTGAAGGCAGCTGTCTTACTGACGATGTTAAACGGGTTTTATAACTGGCCATGGATAAACGACTGTCAATTGTCAAACAATTTATGCCGAGAAAGACTGTATCGCCAGAGTATTAAAACGCTCGGGTTCCAGTCTCTCGCATTATTACGGAAACTAAACATTTGCAACATCTCGATCAATGGAATAATGATCCCGAGGAATGTTTTGGCCGATTATGTACGAATTATGCTCATTGTAGAACTCATTAACTATAATACATTCAACCAAAGTGTAGGATTGGTGTTAAGTGCACTATAGAACCTAGTTTAAACCCCCAGCGACCTTTTTTATTCACTAAGCGTTTCAAAGTGGTACCCCTATTGTCAACCCATTTATTATTTGTTTCCTTTAACCCTCGTAATTGTTGTTTGTTTTACATGCTTGTTTTTAGTTGACTGTCTTCTGTGAAAGCTACAGTTTGTTTGACTGTTTGGCTATTATGATATACCTACTTGATACAGGTAAACTCCTAGCGGCGGCACGATTGACCTCGGAAAGCTAAAGGCCGCGTTAATATGACAAACGTTTCTATAAATGTTTTGTATGTTTCTAACAGACAGAAGACGAGCGTGTGGTACTATACATATATTTTAATTTCTATTGTTGGGGTTCATTACAGTTCATGTTAAACTTTCTGTCTTTCTTCTATGTTTTCTTTGTTTTACTTAAAAACCCATTATTGGAGACATATGCAACCACGACACAGAGATAAGGCTTAGGCTTACGGTTGTGAAAACACAAAGTTCAGCGATCTTTAACGTGCATGGGGTATGGCTCTCCCTGTAATGAGATCGACGGCTTTACACACCACTTGAAAGAATGCATAGTTTCAAAATACATTGCAAGAGTAAACTACTGCGGGAGTATGTTTTAAAAATCTGAGATGTGACGGCACTGTGATTCGAAATCGAAACCTTTTGAAAGAGTTGCAACGATGCTAACCAATCGGCCAACGCAACTTTATATCAGTAAACATGTGTTGATAATGTTACATTTATAAACGGGGTAAAATTCTCCCGAAGTCATGTTCATTGTGTCATTTTTGCCATGTTCATTAGAATTCCAAATCGTCATGCCTGTATTGTTTCATGTGCTACTGTCTGTCTCAACTTATTCGTTTTTCTAGAGCTTGTACTCGAGTTGAGGACTTTAATATTCGTAATCTTTGTATAACTAAAAAGTTACTCATTCAGGGTTACCGTTACCATAAACTTCGTAAAACCTTTGCAATTTTTTTTATCGTAACCCTGATCTTCTTTCCAAATATAAATGTAATTTAAGGACTCTTCTGCGACAAGGACTATCACAACCTGACTTCTATGGTGATGAGATTTATAAACTTCGTAAGATTCTTGGTCATTATCACTTTCATACTATCTTTGTTAAACTTGTTAAAAAGTTTATCAAAAGAGGTTATGACCCTATCATTTTGCAGCATACTGCATGCTTGGTGGTGGACCCTTTTACAGTTCGCCACTATGCTTTCCTCTTTAATTGTACGATGACCGGACAGGCTGTGGACCCTATGATGACGCCTACCTAAAGCCCATTGGGATTGTGGCGTTTGATGTTTGTCCATGATCTTTCTTGTCGTGCCCTTAATGGTGTATTCTCTTACTGTTCTGGCTTCTGCCAAGTCAATGAGTACCTTCATTGTGGCTTTTTAGGCTATTGTTTATTTGTATTATATTTACACGCGCATATTTGTGTTTTACTGATATTGCCTATTGATGCTGCCTTGTTGGTTAGAGATTAGATCATGGCGGGGATTTCTTTATTTACACTGTCCTGTTTTAATGGGATGACAGTAGGGTAAGTGTGAGGTTTGGTGCACCCTAGAACCGGTTTAAACCACCAGTGGCCTACTTTGCCACTGACAGTCCCAAGGCGGTAGCCCTATTGTCAACCCTTTTGTGTTTGTGATGTCGTTTGCATTTTTTATTACTTTTGCCTTTTCGTTTGTCTGTTTGCGTGTTTGTTTTTGTGTTTTGTGGTTGACTGTCGTCCTTGAATACTGCTTTCCCTGTCCGATATTTTTATCCTTCTTTGGGTGGTGGCAGAAAACAATGATCGTGGCTCCATTGAAATATGGAGTGTTTACAATAGAATTTGAAACAACTGCAGTTCTGCAGATGAGAAGGTTCTATGCCAATTCTGCATATGTTTTATCTAGAAGTAAATGGAGAGCGGTCCTGTTAATTTATGTTGGGGCCATATAATAGTTTTGTGGTAGCGTGCCGCTAATTCCAATTCGGCTAACTCCGACTTCATTCCATCCATTAAACCTTTTTTTTTATTATTTACTTCGTGCCTTTGATGGGAACCATAGGAATAGATTCGTTAGGAAGTGTAGGGCTTGTTCCCGGATTCCTATTCAGCATTGCCTCTCCATGGGCGGTTCTAAATAACCTATATTGTGTTGATGTTAAAAGCATTCAACCGCCACACACCACGCCCAGCGCGCCCTCCCCCGTCTCCCCACAGACGCACACATTCCACTTCCATCCTCCTTGGTGATTTGCATTTCGTTGCATTTCGAAAAAAATAAATAATTTACCCCTAAAACCACCCACCCACCCAGCTCTCCCCCACCCACCCCACAAACACACACATTACACTTCTACCCACCTTGGTAATTTGCATTTCGTTGCATTTCGTAAAACATAATATTTACATACATGCAGTCAAACAAATTGTTTTAATTTCAAAAGTAAGTGCTAAAATCATGTAAAATGATTTAAAACTCCATTCAAATAAAATGAAATGAATCGTCTCCGTGGCCGAATGGCTAACGATGTTATAAACCTTCGCCTCTCACCGCTGCGGGTTCGAATCCCGCTGGGAGCTTGACTTGTAAGTGAGGAAGTATCGATTCTTACGGATGGCGGGAGGTGAACAGTACTGGAAAGGTGGATGGAAGGTGGATGGTCTGCCTCCACCACAAAAAATCGACCGTCATATATGACCACCATTTGAAATGAATGTTGTTTAACGGCTCATCAACACAGTATAGGTTATCTGGAGCTTCCCAGAGTGAGGGGAAGGAAACATAAGAATCCGGGAACCGTTCCCTACTCTTATTATCGAATAGATTCCTATGGGTCTTTAACGTGCTCGGAGGATAGACCGATACACGGGACCGCCCGGTTTACGTCCCCATCCGACGATCGAGGCTAAGAGAAAGTGTCTTGCCCAAGAACACACCGACGAAACTCAGTGGAACCACGGAGCTTTCAACCCTGGGCTTCTGGTTACAAATCCGCCGCGCTAACGACTGCGCCACGCCAGCCCTCATACAAAAAAACAAGCAAACCTTTTTTAAACGCAGTCGTCATAAGGCCCTATGTAATACATAAATGAGTGAGTGAGTGAGTGAGTGTGTGAGTGAGTGAGTGAGTGAATGAATGAGTGAGTGAGTGAGTGAGTAAGTGAGTGAGTGAGTGAGTGAGTCAGTGAGTGAGTGAGTGGGTCAGTGATTCAGTGAGTGAGTGAGTCAGTCAGTCAGTCAGTCAGTCAGTCAGTGAGTGAGTCAGTCTGTCAATCAGTCAGTCAGTCCGTCAGTCAAACGATGTATTTATAGTAACACGTGTTAGTTGCAACAAACAAAGCATTCACTCACATTTTTGTCAAGATAACGCTAACTTTTGATACGAAATGTCAACCGTGGGCTTTTCACTGTAAAAGAAAGGTGTATACTAATCATTAAGAAGGAATCCAGTCTAAAATCATGTGAATGTGTGTGATGGTGTGTTTATCAAGATACAGTAAAAGTAGATATAAAAGTCGAATAAGAAATGTAACATTCAATGACCACAGTCAACCACAAACACGCACAGAAACAAACACCAACTACAAAGACGAATAAAATATGAACACACATACAAGGGTTGACAATAAGGGTAAAGGGTAGCAATCCTATTTCACTACTGTTCATGAACATGTCTCAATCAAACCGAGAGTGCAATATGTCGTATTCGGTCGTTTCCAAAATATATCATACTATTTTTTGATAATAATAGGTTTAAACCAGGTTCTAGGTTGGACCAAACCTCACTCTTACCCTATTGTCATCCCAGTGTAAAAAAGATATCAACGCCAGGTTATATTCTCTAACAAACAAGGCAGCATAAAAGGCAATATATATATAAAAATAAAAATCAAGAAATTCTTTTAATGAACGAATGAATGGTGTTATATGGAACGTCGACATATACATAGGTCATATTGTGCGCAAAAACCTACGAAAGATGAAGAAATGCAGAAGTAATTAAAAATAATGTAAATATATAAAGATAAAACAATAAAAAATAAGGGATGATATGGTAGTAATATAAACTATATATGTAAATCAACAAATGCCCGCCAACGGGTATATAAACAAGTAAATGTATATAGGAACACATTATATGACTTATATATTTCTTTTATGAAATCTAAAACAAGACTATAGTATCAAATAACTCTTTCATAGTATTAACATTGTAATACCTTTGACGTATAGGTTCAAAGTCTACACATTCCAACAATATGTGTTTGACCGTTAACGGTGCAAAGCAGGGTTATACATTCTGGTAATTGCTCAGCTTGTAATAAATATGAATGAGTATAACGTGTATGCCCTATCCTGCACCGGGCTAGGACAACTTCTTCTCGACGAATGGGTCTACTAGAAAAACGCCATTCTCCAAGTAATGGTTTAATTGAATGGAGTTTATTGTTAACTGACAAATCCCAAGCGGCTTGCCAAGAGTTACGAATATATTTGTTAATACTTTTAAAATCAGTATAAGGTAATTTGACATTAAAGATATGTAAACATAATGCTGCTTTAGCATCACTATCAGCTCTATCATTACCACGTATTCCTACATGGCTCGGAAGCCAGCAGAAAATAATAACATTATCATCTATAAGAGAATTGTACTTTTGTAAAAGTTGAATCATGTTTCATATTACCCAGTGCTTGAAGTGATGAAAGGGAATCAGAAAAGATTACCAAATGGTCATCATCAGATTCCTGAATATAATTTAAGGCAAGTTCAATTAAGTTCAGCTGAAAAGATAGAGGCCTTGTCAGGCAGGCGGCTCTTTATGCTGTGTTTGTGAACAACAGCTGCTGCAACTACCTTATCTCTATCTTTAGAACCATCCGTGTATATATGTTGAAAGTTACTGTATTTCGATTTAATTTCATTAAATTTGCGTTGAAAGACAGTAGGATCTGTACTGGATTTGTTACTATTACAAAATGATTTTGTGAAGAACTTAGTCAGTTAAATCCAGCCATTAAATATACAATCGATATGAATATGTTGGAAATTCCATTCCTCGACGTCCTCGTTAAGATAACGGGAACATCACTTTTTACAGACATGTATAGCAAACATTTATACTTGAATGTCATCCAAAACTCACAAAGGTCAATAAACCATTCAATCTTGCATCCCTCATGATCACTATTGTCAGAGATGTATCTATTCAAGAGACTAGACTTCAAAACCTAACCCATTATCTTCAGCGGCAACACTATCTGGATGAAATAATACTTGATGGTATTCTTAGAGCAAAGGAAAAGGGACCAAAAACTGACCAAGAACGAACACCAACGGCAGATCGTAATAGTGTCATTCCATTTATAAATACCTACAATCCACGCGATTCAAACATATTTCCCGTAATACGAACCTGCGAACAATTTCTAAGGAGAAGTCAACGAATGTGCAGAATACTACAGCAGAAAAAGATTATAAGCATTAAACGTCAATCAAAAAACACATTCCATCTAAATCAAAGTTTGATTCTATAGAAACCCTGTCGAAAGTTGAAACATGTAATGCACCGCGATGTTTGACGTGTCCTGATCTCATTTAGAGAACTAGCATAACATTTAAAAGTGAGAAGGAATTTCATGTCAAACAAAATATAAACTGTCAAACCAAAAATGTCATCTACAGCATTATATGTTCTCAGTGTAACGAATTTTACATTGGACAAACAAAACTCGAGCTGAGGAGGAGAATGATTTACACAGGCAGCAAACACGAGTGGAAGACCTTTGCTACTTGAAGTGAACAAAAACTTTCATACATGTTCAGGAGAAAAAATGAAATATTTTCTATCTATCAAGTACTGTCTGAAACTCCATTTTTCCTTGATGAAAAAGAACTAAAATATGTACTTATTAATATATTAACATAATTTATATAAGATATTGTTTTAACGCAAATTTACACTACTACGTGAAGTTTTTACTCTTTTTGCTGCTACGTCAAATTTGAACGTTTCCCGCTATTAACGTTGCACGGGAACGCATTGCATAATGACATCATGTGTGTGTGTTTATGTTATTTATGCATTTATGCTACCGCCTGAAGATCTACTTAAATAAGTTGTGAAAGTACAAGCGGAATAGAAAAGTCACTTTAAAAGAATTTCTTGATTTTTATTTGATTTATATTTGCCAGCACAAGTACTCTTGAACATCTCTCTCTCTCTCTCTCTCTCTCTCTCTCTCTCTCTCTCTCTCTCTCTCTCTATATATATATATATATAAAGCATATAAAACCACAAGCAAGTACTCAATGCCTTGGTCGTTCCTACCACAGAGAACAACCTTTAAAACCCTTTTCGCCATTCTACTCCGTTTACCGACTGTTAGTGTTTTACACAGCTTCTAACAACAGAGATAAGTGTAAGTCGTAGACACAACAACTTTTGACTATGGTTCTATGAAACACTGTTATTTCCGGCGGGTTCTCCATTTTACCTACTCAAGTAGTAGACATATGTACTTTCGTCACGTTTCTCCCATCAATGCTCTGTTACTAACACCAGCAATGTAACAGGCCACTTATCTTAGGTGGCGTATCGTAGATAATTTATAAGTTTTTTGCCAAATGTATTCCCTCTTTCCATGTTACTAACGGTAATTCCACCAGGAGAGTTAAAATAACTTCTCTCGGATAACATTTTGTAAGACAGAAATCGTTTGTCTAGCTTCCATTGCTGGTTGACGCACATCTCAAGTCATGTTTTGACATGAAATGCACTCCGTTGTATTCTGGACAAAGATGTCGATCTTTAACAATTCGTTGTCTTGAACATAAATACAGAGTAAGAATTCATGAGCAAATAAAAGCATTTGTATCAACACTTTCATCATTCAGGCCATAGTTTTAATCATATCACTATTCAACCAGTTGAGTATATATTTCATAAAAAGGATGCCACTTAAAGCTCTAATATAGAAGAAACAAATTGTGTCGACTTAAAGTGAATAAAATACGTGCAGTAACCATATCCATTGGGCCGTAACGATACTATGTATTAGCGAAACATATTTAAAAAAACACATAATATGGATATCTTTTCTATATTTTATATTCAAAAGCGTAAACATATATTTCATGGTCGTAGACGTAACGGCACCATCACCCGGAAATCATGTGTAGCTATGTCAGTCGCCAAGTTACACACTATTTATAAACATTCTGGAAACCATTTTATGCTGTCATCTCTCTATCTTCTTTGAATTTATTCATTTAAAGCTTCAGACGCTATACTTCAGTCGCATGCCGATTTGTAGGCGTGTCTTTATTTGTAATTTCATGTTCACAAATTTATGGCAAAATCGGGTATTTAAGCGATCAAACGCAGTACCTCAGTTAATTTATAGACATCAAGGAAAGTACTTCGTACATGTATACAGGTAGCAATATAATGTATAGGAACTCCATTGTTTGCCGCTCTCGGGACTCGTACAAACGACATTCTAATTTACAGACAGCCGTTCTTACTACAGAACTATAGAAGTGCATGTAGATATAACAATGGAACAGGAAAAGTAGCATTCAATGTCAATTTTAAATTTCATATGTACACGTTTCTGTCTAGTTGAACATGACTTTGTTTTTTATGTATTTATATATATATATATATATATATATATATATATATATATATATATATATATATAAACGGGGATTTATCCAGCTTGAGTAACAAACTTAAGGATGTTGGCTTGGCAAGTATATATTTTTACTGGTTTTAAAAGAAATGTTATAGGACCTTGTCATATATACAAGTTTTAACAAAATTTGAGCATTATAACATACTTTATCTTGAATTATTGTTTTACAATTGTTTGTGTATGTTTTGAAAGATATGTATATATGTTATCGAAAATTAATCTTTGTTTTTCAATAAATGTAAGTTTTGAAAAAAATTGTGAAAATATTCAGTGACTCTATTTTTCCTCTTTTTAGTGACATTTTGGAGTTAGAAATATATGTCATCTTCAAAGACGTCTAGCGGAAAAAAAACTCTGATGACCTAAATTGTTGTTGAAAATGTTGTATCTAAATGGTACCAAAGAATCTTTATGTATCAATTTAATACACATTTCAGCACTACGTTCTTTCCCAGCCAACCTCCTTAAATATCAAAAATAAATATATAATTGAGGATATTGCACTCATCTCCCTTTTTACGTAACAAAAAAGGACAGAGATTCACATGCACGTGTTCGCAACATACAGCAATGCCTATTAACAGTGTTAATATTGATAACAGACAAAAAGAAAAGCCCAAGATTTTATGGTTTCAGTTTTCTTTTTTTTAATCTTTATTGTGCATGAAACAACAATTCTAATACACCCATTCCAACATCTAGTTTGTAATTATCTCCAATAAGTAAATGCGCATGACCTGGGAACGATTGGTTGACAATGATGTAATAGATATAATGTCTAAGAACACGCTGGGATTAGTACTTTGAATTAGAGCAGTTTTCGATGTTCCTAATTCTAAAATATGCCAACTGAAATTATTTCGGCATCATATTTTAGCTAGCATTAGACCACCACAAACATCACCTAAAATTCTTTTGCAATAGAAATTTTGAAATATTTAGTGATGTACCGATTAATCGATTGTTTAAACCCATCATCGGTTTGTTAGGCATCTGATTATGATGATCATTTATGAAAGCCTATACTCGATCATCGGTTAAATGTAAAAGTTCACTTTAATTAACATTCAAAATAGAAATAAACATGACTATCCAGGAGATAACTCTTGTGAAAATGAGTATGATACTCAAATAACACATTTATATCCGTTAGAACAAGTTTGCAAAAAAGAATACAGACTTTCATGGAACTGCTGGAAACTGGAGCCATTAGGATCTATTCTTCTCGGTTTATACTAATCTAAATCAAGATTCATTCCAGAAGATTCCTTCAATTAATATTCAATTTTTTATTTTATTCCTTAAAAAGAAGTTGTTTAATTCGTTATTATATTTAAAAATACAGTCGGAGATTCGAACTCGGTGTCCTGCGTTACAGGCGAGCGCGCATACCACTACACCAGTCACAACCAGGTGACGTCATTATTGAATAGTATATACTTTAATGCGTTAGTCTGTTACAACGACTCGTGATATTTACGCAAGACCCGAGAGTATTAGAGTAAATAGAGTTTTTTTTAAAACTAAAATTAATTGACTGATGATATCCATTATCAATTATTAAAACATCTACCTGAAACCTGTCTCTCTACCCTGATTGATATATTTAATAAGGTGTGGGTGACGGCAAACTTCCCCGATACTTGGCGGGAAGCAATCGTTATTCCAGACTCCAAACCTGGAAAGGATCATACGGACCCAATAAATTATCACTCTATTGCTTTAACGAGTTGTATATGTAAAACCATGGAACGAATGCTTAATGAGAGACTCACTTGGTACCTGGAATCCAACAAACTGATAACAAAGTATCAAAGCGGATTCCGGCGTCAACGAGGCACAACAGACAATCTTATTCGATTTGAATAATTTATTAGGGAAGCTTTCGTAAAGAAAGAACATCTAGTCGCTGTATGTTTGACTTGGAGAAAGCTTATGATACTACATGGAAGTACGGTATCATGAATGATCTTTATGACCTTGGTCTTAGAGGCCCATTACCAATTTTTATTTCTTGGATGATAGACAGTTTCGTGTCCGAATGGGTTCAACCCTCTCTAACATTCATGAACAGGAGATGGGTGTGCTAAAGGGCAGTATACTCTCTGTCACCCTTTTTGATATAAAAATTAATAGTATAGTTAAATGCATCAATCTTGATGTGGATTGCTCTCTAAACGTTGAAGACTTTGTTATATGTTGTCGTGCAAAAAAACATAAACACTATTGAGACTATTGAGAAATATAAAAAGATCGGACAGGGAAAGTAGCATTCAAGGAGGACAGTCAGCCACAAAACACAGAAACAAACACGCAAACAGACATACAAGAAGGCAAAAGTAATAATAAATGCAAACGACATTACAAACACAAAAGGGTTGACAACAGGGCTACCGCCTTGGAACGGTCAGTGGCAAAGTAGGTCACTGGGGGTGGGGGGGGGGGGTTAAACCGGCTCTAGGGTGCACCAAACCTTACACTTACCCTACTGTCATCCCATTAAAACAGGACAGTGTAAATAAAGAAATCCCCGCCATGATCTAATCTCTAACCAAACAAGGCAGCATCAATAGGCAATATAAGTAAAACAAACAACTTCAACAATGTCTCAGTAAACTTCAGACCTGGTCGGATGAAAATGGTTTTAAATTTGCTAAATCTAACACTAATTGTATGCACTTTTGTCAACTACGTAAACATCATGCAGACCCACTGGATGGGTCACCAATACCGGTAGTGGATGAGACAAAATTCCTGGGTCTTATTTTCGACCGTAAATTAACGTTTATACCACACCTTAAATACTTGAAGGCCAAGTGCCTTAAAGCTCTTAATTTACTTAAAGTTGTAGCAAACACTAACTGGGGAGCAGATCGTAAAGTACAATTACAACTTTATAGATCCTTTATCAGATCCAAGCTGGACTACAGCTCAATAGTATATGAATCGACTCGCAAGATGCTCGATCCTATACATAAGCGAGGATTACGACTCGCCTTAGGTGCCTTTCGTACATCACCAGCCAAAAGTCTATATGTTGAAGCTAAAGAACCATGACTGTCTCACAGACGAGACAAATTAGCCTTTCATTATGCTATTAAATTCAATCTAACCCTTCAAACGCAACTTTCGATACTGTTTTTAATCCTAGTTATGAACCTCTTTTTGATCGAAAACCGAATGCCATTCGACCATTTAGTTTTCGTATTAAACCAAAATTAAGAGACACTGAAATCGACCTAAATTTGATTGCCAAATACAAAGTACCACAAATTCCACCGTGGAATTTAGAAGCACCAACAATTATTTTCGATTTTGTAATAGTAACAAATCCAGTACAGACCCTACGGTCTTTCAAAGCAAATTTAATGAAATTAAATCGAAATAGTCACTTTCAACATATATGTGCGGATGGTTCTAAAGATGGAGAAAAGGTAGCTGCAGTAGCTGTTGTCCACAAACACAGCATAAAGAGTCACCTGCATGACAAGGCCTCTATCATTTCAGCTAAACATAAGGCAATTGAATTGAACTTGCCTTGAACTATATTCAGGAATCTGATGATGACCATTTGATAATCTTTTCTGATTCTCTTTAATCTCTTCAAGCCCTGGGTAATATGAAACATGATAACCCAGTTGTGCTTCAACTTTTAGAAAAGTAAAAATATCTTATAGTTGACAATGTTATTATTTTCTGCTGACTTCCGTGGTAATCATAGAGCTGATAGTGCTGCTAAAGCTGCATTATATTTACATATATCTAATGTCAAATTACCTTATACTGATTTTAAAAGTTGTATTAACACATATATTCGTAACTCTTGGCAAGCCCTTTGGGATTTGTCAGTTAACAATAAACTCCATTCAATTTAACCGTTACTCGGAGAATGGCGTTCTTCTAGTATACCCATTCGTCGAGAAGAAGTTGTCCTAGCCCGGTGCAGGATAGGGCATACACGTTATACTCATTCATATTTATAACAAGGTGAACAATTACCAGAATGTATACCATGCTTTGCATCGTTAACGGTCAAACACATCTTGTTGGAATGTGTAGACTTTGATCCTATGCGTCAAAGGTACTACAATGGTAATACTATGAAAGAGTTATTTGATACTATAGATTTAAGTCTTGTTTTAGATGTTCTGAAAGAATTCACACTATATAAATCATTATAATATGTTCTTATATATATTTACTTGTTTATATACCCGTTGACGGGCATGTGTTGATTTACATATATAGTTTATATTACTACCATGTCATCCCTTATTTGTAAATAGTTTTATCTTTATATATTTACATTAATTTTTAATTAATACTTTATTTCTTCATCTTTCATTAGTTTTTGCGCACCATATCACCTATTTATGTGTCGACGTGCTGTAAAACACCATTCATTCATTCATTCATCCTATCCAGTTGCGGAATTCTCTTTGCACCATCTTTGAAGGTGGTCTAATGAATATTGTAGATTTTTTCTAGAGTGATCTTATCTAAGTGTACATCATAAAAGGTAGTGTCATCAGCATACACGTCTGTACTAATATAAGTTTTACAAAGAGTTATAGGTAGATCATTTATAAATAATAGAAATAAGAATGGCCCAAGTATATTACCTTGTGGAACGCCACATGTTATGGGTTTATGGTCTGATATAGTACCATTTATCGTAACAACGTGTTCGTAAGATATGACTGAAACCATGATATTAGTTGATTGCTGCATTTGTAAAGCTTCAGTTGTTTAAGCAGTATATCATGATTCACCAAATCGAACGCTTTACGAAAATCTACCGTAGCACATTCTTATAATGTTCCTTCATTTATTGCTTTCAACCATTTATCAATTAAAAGTATTAAAGCTGTTTCGGTCGAGTGGCCTGATCTAAACCCAAATAAATGATGTCAACTTGATGCTCACACACCTTTTAATTAGCTTTGATAATGTGGTTATTATAGAAATTTGACGGTATTTGTTAACTTCATCTCTACAACAACTCTTAAACGTGGACTATTCTTTGTGTGCTTGAAGTGGTTGGATATTTACCACTGGATAAACTTTTATTTGTTATATATGTGCTACTTTCGGATATAATATTAGCTGATAATTTCAGTAAACGAGGACCAATACAATCCAGCTGCGTTGCTCTTGATACATCGAGCGAAGATATAAACTTTCTCTGAAAAACTTTCCTCAAAATCAGGAATGGTAAATTCAATATAACTTGGCACTTTAGAATCGATATATGTTTTGAGATGCACAAAAGTCAAAACTTGATTATTTTCCTGCAAGTTTAAAGCTGTTGCAAAATAATCATTAAAAGTGTTTGCAATACCAACATCATCATTAACTGATTAACTTGTAAAGTGGTTTCTACATTTCCCCCGTTATTTGGTGCCCCAATTTCGTTAAATATTTTCAATACAGTTCGAGGATCATTCTTACTTTTATTAAATTTTCTATTGATGTTTTTCTTGTTTGGCAGTTTGTATCATTGAGGTGATTGTATTTCTTAGAAGTTTATATCTGTCAAAATGTACATTCATTTTGCATTTATTTATTTCCTTAATCATGTTAATACAATCAAGAATTTCAGCTGAAAGTCAATCTGACTGATGTTGGCTGGGGATTATTTTTATTCACACCGTCCTGTTGTTTAGGGATCATGACAAGGTAAGAGTGAGTTTTGGTGCAGCTTGAACCGGTTTAAACTCCCAGATGGTCCCTTTTGTCACTGCCCGTTCCAAGGCGGTACCTCTGTTGTCAACCCTTATATGTTTGTGATGTGCTGTTTTACTGAATGTGTTTGTGATGTACTCTTTGAATCACCTTTGCATTGTTATACTTGTTGGTTTGAAGGTTTTCTGTGAGTGCTACTCTTCTCGTCAGATAATAATATTCTCATTGTTTTGTATAGTTCAAGCTTGATTAGACGGTTGAACTGCAAAATAACGAGTTTAAATCGTCTGCCTTCATTGCATGAACACATTTTTAAAAGCTTCAAGTCATGTGTTTTCTTAGAAATAAATTATAACATTATACAATTGACTACATAGGATTTCGCTAAGCATCTTCGAATTAGTGCAGATTTCGATATTCCTAATTCTAAAATATGCCAACGAAAATTATTTTGACATCATGTTTTACTATCATTACCACTAAAAATGCGTTTGCAAAATAAATTTTCAAAATATTTAAAGTTAACGCTGAATTACAGTCACTTGAATTCCATACGAATTCAATTATTAGGGAAGTAATTTAGTGTTATCTATAATATATTATAGACGGAAGATCTGCAGTAAATGGGTCAATATTTATGTGTTTTTTTAAATAATATTTCCTATCAATTTTAAGAAGTTTATATCTTTAAGAGGAATCCGAGTCATGTTATTTGTTTTATCATCACATTTCATGTTTTCCTATAAAGGGAAGATAACTGTCAAACGATTTAACAATTTAAACAAAAAATAAATATTTTACAAAATATTGGTCAGAACAAAGTACTTATTACACAACTCTTCCACAATACATTTAAAATATGAACATTAGTTAAAGGGACAAATGGCAATCTTGATTTTTCAAAAACTAGCGGCGTCCCGTTAGTTTTTATACATAAATTGCATTTGTTCAATCATTAGTTTTAATTATAAGAATTGTATTAAGCCATTTGTTTTTGCATATTATTAATTTTTGATTATTGCACCAATAATATATTAAAACTTATAGTATAATAAAACGAATTAGTGAATACTTGATTTATTTAAATGTAACCAGGGTAAAAGTAACAATGATACTGGATATATAAATCGAGACACCCATTTCAAATAGTTCAAGATTGGTGTGAGTCCCTTTAACATGTTTAAGCTACAAATGTGAGTACTTAGGAATTGTGTTCAGTATATACTATCTAATCTAAGCAACATCAGCTAAACAAAGTTAATATTTATGATTTGTCGCTCAATCAAGAATAGATAAATGAAAAGAAATATGTATGACAGGAGAGATGATTCAATTTTGACGTCGTTAGCTTTTCCTATTTTGACGGAATGTTCCTCGGGCATCATTTTATACAGTATATGTTTCTCAACGTGTTTGTTTTACTAATGCTTGTCAAAGTGTTGATTAATTTAACATTCGTAAACATTGTAAACCTAAATACCAATTCCCTCAGGGCTGTAGTTAAAATATATTGCAAAATAATAATGGAAAATGTATTAAAACAGGTTATCACCACTTTATTTGTATGTGTATCTTAATACTGTATTCTACGTATATTGTCTATTAAAGTTCCCAGGCCATGTTTTGTTTCATGAACAGGTTTATGAATTGAATTGAATGATGTTTAACGGCTCATCAACACAGTATAGGT
Organism: Cyrtodaria siliqua; assembly: GCA_037043455.1. Classification (NCBI taxonomy): domain Eukaryota; kingdom Metazoa; phylum Mollusca; class Bivalvia; order Adapedonta; family Hiatellidae; genus Cyrtodaria; species Cyrtodaria siliqua. The sequence continues at coordinate 8,417 of JAWPHD010002040.1, read as the reverse complement.
TATTTAGAGCCGCCCCAGAGAGAGAGGAAGGATACATAGGAATCCGGGAACCTGCCCTACTCTTATTATCGAATAGATTCCTATGGTTCTTTAACGTGCTCGGAGGATATACCGATACACGGGACCACCCGGTTTACGTCCCCATCCGACGGACGAGGCTAAGGGAAAGTGTCTTGCCCAAGAACACACCGACGGAACTCAGTGGCACCACTGAGAATTGAACCCGGGGCCTCCGGTTACAAATCCTCCGCGCTACCGACTGCGGAACAGGTTTATGTTTATTTAAATCGAAATCAATATACAACAATAGACATTATCGCAATATCTGTAAAAAACGAGAATAAGTTTCTATTTGATGACGTAGAAAACTTTGAACAGGTTAATTAATCCACTGGTAAATGTATTTATCAATTATCTGGCAATAGTTGTGCAGATATACAATTCAGATTTACCTCATTTCCACGTGCAGTTACGCAGTGGTAAAAGTATCTACATCATGCAAATAATAGTTATTTTTACATACGACTTAGAAGCGGTTTTAGATATATGTTTCTCTCCGGAACTATCAAGAAAATTAATGTTCATATGATGTTTAAGAGTAACATTTGTTAATTGATAATACTATAAAAGGGGTGGCCATTAATCCTTTCTGTAATGTTTTAAATCATTTATACATGATCATCTTTGTGTTATTATGCCTACTTCTTCAGAGGATATAGCCTGGCGGGGATGTCCTTATTTTCATTTTCCAGTTTAACTGGGAGGAGAATAGAACACGAGTAATTTTTAATGCACCCTAGAAACCCGCAGATGTCGTTTTGCCAATGACCATATCAACAATGTGCCGCCCATATTGTCAACCTTCAATCGTCACCTTAGAAGTAAAAGGTGCAATGTGCCTTCTTTGTTCATATACCCATAGCCCTTTTTATCACTAAAGGTGACGCTTTTATGTTTGTGGTGTCGCATACTTTGTTCCCATTTATCGTTGTACTTTTGTTTGTTTTGAATAGAGTATTTATAGTTGACCGTGTTCTGTGAAAACTACACTTCCTGTCCGCTTTTTCACCTACATTTTGGTTACATTTTTAGCAGTTGGCTAATTGACTTTTGTCAACGTCTGTTGTGGGTGGTCGACATAATTTAATTTCTATATAATTTGAAAAACTCCCCAACGAAACGTATTATTTTGCCTTTAATTGTTGTCGATTCATATGCTTATGTTGAAAATAATTGGCATCAATGACCAAGTTATTTGGGAAAAGAAAAACCCCCGCTAAATAACTACAGTAAGCAAATACTTTGAAGATAGATGGGTAATATCATGCAGCTGCTTTGGTATTTGACCCTCACTCCGCTAACTATATACACTCAAGTGATATGAAAACGCAACACGGGAATTTCCGCTATATATTGTTTATACTGCACACTTAATTGCACATGATATTCCAAAGAAATCCCAAGATGTTTTGTAAAAACAAAGTTGCTGTTAATTAGAGAAAGGACACAACTGTGATGTTGTAGACGTTTTAATCACACTACACCATGTAACAAGAACACCATAAATGTTGAATTTGCTCTTTGAAAAACCGAGCTTGTTCAGTACTGTATTTAACGTAAATAGTTTCCAAAATTTTCCTTCCTAAGTTTGCTCACATGCTTGAGCCAAACGCGTACTCTGTCAATAATGAAACTTTGAAGGAATACTGTTTGCTGCATTATTTGTTGTTTTTGTATTTTTTTCAAAAGGAAAGGTCTTACTTAGCCATGTGCCATTCGATTAAAAGCAGCATATTGTACATACAATATACAGCGGAAATTCCCGTGTTGCGTTTTCATATCTCTTGAGTATATAATGGACTGTTTTTTATTTGAATTAAGACCATTCCATTTATGTTATGGGTTTACAATGGACATAAAGGCTGTTATTTATAATCGTGCTTAGCGGGTTAAGGGTTAAACCGATAAGTCCCCAGACTCCAAATTATGTATCAGAACTGCTAAGCTTTTCTATCAATGAAACCGAATGTCTCCGATCTGAAAACGGATATGATCTTGCTCAACTCAAACCAAGAAAAAAATTGTCTTAAAAATACTTTCAGTTATTTTAGTTTTCATATTTGGAACAATATACCAATGACTATACGTTTATCGTGTTATATTAAATCATTTCAGTATAAGTATAAAAATGAGTGCATTTGTCGTCATCTTTAAAGTTTTCGATATCAAAAAGGGACTTAGTATCGGTCGGTTTAGTATCAGTCTGCGTTCCGGATTCTCTGCTACATTTGAGAGGTGTAGCGAAATAGTGGATTTCAGAAGGGCCCGTCTCGACTTCAACTTCACTACATTCCAATGGTTCTAAAATGCCAACCTCTAGGTCATTTAGAACTGTTTCTTCATGTTTTCTTTTTCTGCTTTCTCTGTCCTGTGTCCTAAACCCACAAGACTTTTGTGATGGGGTCATGGGTCTTGTCCATTGATATTGACTGGGGACAGCTGTGGACAGTAGTTTCTGTTGAATGGGATTTCTACCTGAAAATATAAATCATTTTGTTTGTTATTAACAGAACTTTATAAATTGTGACCATTATACACATACATGTAGGTTCGTCAGCTTAAACCATCAGGAGAGAAAAGAAACACCAGGTGATAGATACCCCTAATATAATTGTTGTGAGTACATAAAGGTTCACTGATCCCAATCTCTCCATAGTGCGCAAATAGAACAAAAATAGTGGTGAAACCGAAAATCGGTTACCCCACCCACTACTTGACTATCAACGAATACTTCTCAACCGTATGGGTACGTTTATTTTACAAAAGTTTGGCTATAAATAACACATCTACTAACTTTAACGTTTTCTTGTGTGTGTTTTTTTTCCAAAAAGTTTGATTGGACACTAAAACATACCATCCATTGTTTGTTGAAGGTAGTCATCCGGTTTGAAGTGCGCCTTACAGACGACTGACGATTTTGACGGTTTCCAATTCTTAAATCCCTCATCCATTCGTTTAATCGCCAAAATCCATTTCGTGTGAATAAACGTGTCTTTTCTCAGTGGAAATGTATTTTTAATTTTGATTGACATGGAGTCCATTGACGATATGATGAGCTATTACATTGTTTATTTATGATACATGTTTTGCTTTCTGTTTGATTTACAGAAGGCCATATTGTAAATAAGTACACTGTAAAATGCGTTGCATTGTTTTAATGTGCTGCCTTCTATAAATAAAGATCTTCTTCTTCTTCTTCTTCTTCTTCTTCTTCTTCTTCTTCTTCTTCTTCTTCCTATACACATGCATTATTGTTAACTATATTGCAGAATCTGCCTTAACTCGATATCAGTTCAAACACCAATAATTTCATGAAAAGTAACTCCTGTTAATAATGTCTCCGTACTGATTTATCTCCCTAAATTTTTGATAAAATAAATCTCCAATGATTTTTTTCATGGTTACCCTGGCACTAAACGCTATCCAATTATTGAAATCATGTCACACCAACAATGACAATTTTCTCTATTTGTTGGCTTGACAACCGATTAAAAATGTCAAGAAACCATAACAATGTAATACTATTTGCTACTAAGAAAAGTAGGACATTTTCCCCGATTTCTTATGCACGAAATAAATCTGACATACGGTTAAACATGACCAAAAGAAAGACGAAATAGTAAGTGGCCCCATTTCCATTCCAAAAATCGAGAATTGTCCGACGTACTACTTTTGACAGCAATTAGGCAGTAATTGTATCCATGCGAGCTACACTTATTTTCAACTATTTCAAGAATAGTATTCTTATTACTAGTACAAACGTGTGTATGTTTTTCACTTTAAATCAGCACTTCTATCATGTCTATTATAAAAACAATTTTACCCATCCTTAAGGTTTCTGGTGACGGAAAGGATATTAAATCGGATCTGCACTCAAAGCAATTGTGTCAAGTAATACAACAGGCTATTTTAAGATCATACAGTTTGCTGATTAAAACCATCGGTAGTTACGTGAGCTCCATGTAGTCTGATCGTTTCCATTGAACATTTCTGTTTCGTTTGTTGTTATGCTGACTTGTAAGTGAAGAAGATGGCGGGCGGTGTACATTACTGGTTCTACCCAGGAAATGTGAGGAAACCACAAAACAAATCGAACGTCATATATAACATCACATGTGTTAAAAATACGTAATTTTGTTTTTATTTTATAAATTTAGTAAACAAATACGGCTTCGTCTTTGTTGTATAGAAAATATTCCTGTTTGAGTGATTATCACTATCACCCAGAACACCCTATTTTTTAAATTAAAATACTTCCACTATAAAAAAAGAGTATGATAATGGACCTTTGGAAACGGCCGAGCACGACACATACGAAATATTGCAGTCTCGGTTTGATTGAGACTGTTCATGAGTGGTAGTGAAATATGCTAGCTACCGCTCACGCCCTCTAGCCCCGGGTTGAGCAGAACTCAATATTCATAAAATCAACAGCACACAATTTTAACCATCCCGAAGATGGCAGCCTATGAATTCGTTAATACTGGCAGCGTGCAATGACTATTGCGTTGCAGACAGAAACGGCTTGACTGATATACATAACAATAGCACTTAACATGACATTTATCTACATTATATTGCCTGGGAAAGCACATTATTTACGCGAAAAACATATGCCAGTCTATTATATTTAAAAACATCCCATCCTGTGATGGAAAAAAATGTTATTTCAAAATCTGACTAAGAGTTCAACGTGAACATTTGTTCATTTCTAAACATGGCTCTAGGCGTATAGTCCTTAATCAGTGTATTCACACCGTTGAATAAAACACAGTGAAGTCTGTAAGTTTAATACAAGCTGTTCTCGTGCACCTTTTCAGTGAATGTATCTGTGATGAGTGTCGCCTATGTCTGATCTTAAGGTGACTGCGACGGGAAGAGCTTGTTTTATCTGGCTGTTTCAGAGCTGCCATGTGATCATGATCTACAAACGCTACTTGTATGTATATGGTACCGCCGCCTAAACAAAACATTTAGGATCACATCATTGACTGCACGAAGCTGTATATAAGTTGTTATATCGGTTGCATAGAGGTTACATAGCGGTAAGACAGCGTTACATAGTGATTACATAGTGATTATATATTGTTGTCATAGCGTTTACATAGCGGTAAGCTAGCGTTACATAGTGATTACATGTATAGAATAGAGCATGAGTTTTGCACGTGTACGGGGAGATAATTATCGTCCGTACACGTGCAAGACTCATGCTCTATTGTATTTATACCACAATAACTAACATATGCTGTGTATATCCTTGGGTATTACACGATGCATAGTGTGTATTTAGGCTATTGTGGTATAAAGTGATTATATACTGTTGTCACAGTATATAACATAGCGGTAAGACAGCGTTACATAGTGATTACATAGTGGTTATAATTTAATTCGTAAACTCAAACAATTATAAAATATTTATATTTTAGACTATTCAACGGACTCAACTCCTGCATCTTATTATGTCAATATTAATAGTATTTAATATTGAATGACTAATAAACTAAACAGGACAATATGGGTGCGATTTGCGTTTGTAGCAAGATATTTTAATCAATAAATATACATGGCAAATCAGTAGACCATGGACTCTGCTAGTAGTGGTAAGGACTGGTTCCTGTAAATTGCTCCGTTGAACCAGATATCCACCGATGTTCCATATATTGGCACTAGTAACCATGAATCACGTCCTTGTACACAAATGTATGTGTCGTAGAAATGCGCTATTATAGTCTTCAGGAACACAGCATTTACAATAGATAGAGATGGTCCTTACACGCCAATATATAAAACAGACTGAAAAGATCTTCAGATTTCATGTAAACAGATTATGATCAATAACATATCGAATATATATTTATATTACATCCATATGAATCTTTTTTGGGAGGACGGGTGGGGCCCACTATTGTACTTTTCCAAGTCGGTGTTATTGTATAGCAATATGTCTTGCTTGCAAACCAAACCTCGAATGTCTTATTAAAATGACCACATCACTGCGTGGCCATTTACTGCCAAATGCATTTCAACGAAATGCATGATTATCACAATAATCCTCAACTGAACTCTATTATATTTCTCTACCACGTGATACATATGATCAGGCGATATTCGTAAGAAGTTAGAAGTATCATGGGCCTTTGAACTTAACAAATATAACTGTATTTATGTACTGTTGTCACAGCGTTTACATAGCGGTAAGATAGCGTTACATAGTGATTACATATACTGTTGTCACAGCGTTTACATAGCGGTAGCATAGTGGTTACATAGTGGATACAAAGAGGTTTTATAGTGGTTAAATAGAAGTTACGCAGCTGTAAGACTGCGATTATATAATGATTAAACAGTGGCTATTTACTAGTTTCAAAGCGTTTACACAGCGGGAGCATAGTGGTTACATGGTGGATATAAAATGGCTTTATAGTGGTTAAATAAAGACTGTGATTATATAATGATTAAACAGTGGTTATATACTTGTTTCAAAGCGTTTACATAGCGGTAGCAGAGTGGTTACATGGTGGATACATAGTGGTTTTTATAGCGGTTAAATAGAAGTTACATATATAACGGTAAGACTGCGATTATATAATGATTAAACAGTGGTTATATACTGGTTTCAACGCGTTTACATAGCGGTAGCAGGGTGGTTACATGGTGGATACAAAGTAGTTTTATAGTGGTTAAATAGAAGTAACACAGCTGTAAGACTGCGATTATATAATGATTAAACAGTAGTTATATACTGGTTTCCACTCGTTTACATAGCGGTAGCAGAGTGGTTACATGGTGGATACAAAGTGGTTTTCTGGTGATTAAATAGAAGTTACATACATAACGGTAAGACTGCGTATATAAAATGATTAAACAGTGGTTATTTACTGGTTTCACAGCGTTTACATAGCGGTAGCAGAGTGGTTACATGGTGGAATCAAAGTGGTTTTATAGTGGTTAATAGATGTTACGTATATAACGGTAAAACTGCGATTATATAATGATTAAACAGTGGTGAGATTCTGGTTTCAAGGCGTTTACATAGCGGTAGCAGAATGGTTACATAGTGGATACAAAGTGGTTTTATAGAAGTTACATAGCGCGCTAAGATTGACATATATAGCGGTAAGTCTGCGATTATATAATGATTAAACAGTGGTTATATACTGGTTTCCACTCATTTAATAGCGGCAGCAGAGTGGTTACATGGTGGATACAAAGTGGTTTTATAGCTGTTAAATATAAGTTACATATATAGCGGTAAGACTGCGATTATATAATGATTAAACAGTGGTTATATACTGGTTTCCACTCGTTTACATAGCGGTAGCATTGTGGTTACATGGTTAATACAATGTGGTTTTATAGTGGTTAAAATAGAAGTTACATATATATATCGGTAAGACTGCGATTATGTAAAAGAGTATGATAGTGGATCTTTTTAAACACCGAACACGATAAATACGAAATATTGCAGTCTCGGTTTGGTTGAGACTGTTCATGAACGGTTGTGAAATATGCTTGCTACCATTCACGCCCACTAGCACTGCGTTGAGCAGAACTCAATATTCCTAAATTCAATAGTACAGAAGAATTTTAACCATCCCGAAGATGGCATGCATATGGCGGTGGACATGCCATATTTAGTGTCATTATTTCATGTCCCGCGGCGTATACAATGATTAAACAATGGTTATATACTGGTTTCAAAGCGTTTACATAGCGGTAGCGCAGTGGTTACATGTTGGATACAAAGTGGTTTTATAGCGGTTAAACAGCTGCACAGCGGTGACTTTGGCATATTGGGGCATTATGCTCTTGTTGAATTTGTCCCAGCATTTATTAATAACATGCATTTTGTTTTGAACTGTATCGTTTTATTGGGATGACACTAGGTATGACAATGATAATAGTGAGGTTGGGTGCACCATATAACCTTGTAGAAACACTAGTTGCCGTTTTGTCACTGCCCGTTCAATACATTTTGTCAACCTGCAATGGTTGTGGTGTCACACACTTTGCTATGTTTTCTTTTGTAATTGTTGTTTGCATTGTATGCCTGTTTTTAGTTAACTGTGTTCTGTGAATGCTACAATTACTGTTTGACTTTTATATCTACTGCTCATGCTTGTTTAAAATGTCATTGATACAAATTGCATCCCGCTTGCAAACCATTTTTTGACAAAAATACTAGAATATTCGACCTTAATATACGGGTTATACAATACAATGTTATGTAAAGCCTTAATCTGGTATTACCTCATACATATGAACAGCTTACAGGTGAAATAGTTTCAATTCGACAACTAAAACGTCTGTATTTAAGTCAAAAATCGATGCGTAGAATTATCACATTTTTATCTGCC